>JAXGGA010002780.1:0-114610 GCA_038373865.1 Uloborus plumipes | reverse complement strand
ATTCAATATTACGATCCGTTCATTATTACGATTACTGTGATCCCGATTTCTATTTCGAACGATTTCTGCAGGTTCCCGTTATCAAACCCGGACCACGAGAGGATGGGACCAATCAGAAACGAAACCCTTTCAAACAAAAAAATAATTTTTGAAATCGGTCCAGGCAGTGGCGTACATAGCGCCCCCGCAACCCCCGCGGCGCGGGGGGGCGCAAGAGGTTTAAAGGCGCCCGATCCAGAAAAATAGCACTAAAGGTTACACGGTGAAAATATTTTTTACATTTTAATAGGGGGTGGGGGGCGCACTTACAAATCTTGCTGGGGGGCGCACCTTAGTCTATGTACGCTACTGGGTCCAGGCGTCTTCGAGTAATCTTATAACATACGAAAAAAAAAAAAAAAAAAAATTCTCCGACGAATTGTATAACCTCCTCCTTTGTTGAAGTCGGTTAAAAACATTTCCCGTTCTCAAAGGAATACAAAACATTGCACTTAGGTAAATTACTTTACAAAGAACCTAGTTGGTGAACAATTATTCAATTTTATTAAAAAGTGCAGGTACAACTTCCTTACTTAGCACGGCAGAATACTTATTTTTATCGAAATACTTTGCTATTTCGCTATTTGTTTTCAGGTCATGCTTACAGGAATGTTTAAGTGCCTAGATTATAAACCTGGCTCGCTCGGGAAACCAGCACCAGGCATGGATATGGTAGTAAGTATGTAAATTACTTTTTATTGACACCGATGCATTTTCATAAATTAAATTTTCATAATTAAAATTCCATCCGCTTGATGCAAATATTTCCAGATAATAGATGATAATGAGAATGAGCTGGGCCCTGGCTGCATTGGTGAAATATCAATCAGAAGAAAAGAGAAAATGTTCGGCATTTTCAAAGGCTATAAAGTGAGTATAAGTCATCATCAAGTAAAATTCGTCCACGCTGTAGAAAAAAATTTAAGGCTACCATTGACAATACGTTTAACGTTACACAACTTCTGAAGTAATCTGTTTCGATTTTAAGAAAACTCTAATTGTTGGAGGAAAGTTTCACGTAGCCTGTGTAAAGTTCCACCGAGCGTTAAAATTACTGGGGTGTCATTCAAAGCCATGGGCGTTGCTGCCTGCTGAAGATTGGGGGGGGGGGGATTTTTGAAAAAAAGAAATGCTAGGAAAAATTCATTTTTTTAAATATGTTTGGCCTTTGTAAAGACCAATGAACATTGCAATTTTCGAATAGCGATCACAAGGAGTCATATTCTGACCTGTCGCGGGGGGGGGGGGATTGACGCCCCCCCCCTCATTAATTTCAAACGCATCTTAAACACAGAGGGAAAAAATGGGTTCAGCTTCTTTTCTAAGAGGGAAGTCATAACTAGATCAGAGAGTTGCGAATGTGTTCCTAATCGTAAATATATTATTAACCAAGAAATAAGAGGGTACGGTTTCTCCCCCAGAAAGTTTTTCGAATTTGTGGTCTTAAAAATGCATTTTAGACGATCTTTGGTAATGTTATAGGAGAAGAGATTGAGGGCGCTCTTCTGTCCATTTTTCGATATCGAAACGTTAAAAACTCCATTATTATCTTTGATTGTACTATGGAAAGCGGGGATCGGGGATTTTTTCAAAATTGTATTGCTAAAAACGCAATTTTAGATTATCTTTGCTAATAATACGCAGATTAGATATCCGAGCTACCTCTTTTCGGAAAATTATTTAAATTACAGTCTTAAAAATGCATTCTGAACAATTTTTGGCAATGGTATAGTAGTTGAAGAAGTTCGGAGGCGCTTCTCTGGATACTTTTAGAAATTAAAATTTTAAAAACACAATTATAGATCATATCTTATTATTTTAAGATAAGGGAATTCCGGGGGTTCTCCCCCGAAACTTTTTTTGAAATTGTAACTGTAAAAACGCAGTGTTGACTATCTGCGTTGATATTAGAGAAGGGGAGATTTAGGGCCCACCCTGGAACTTTTTCAAAATTGAAGGATCATCTATGGTAAGAGGACAGACAAATATTCGAAAAACGTGATGTCAGTTGGCTTTCAATGATGTTAGGACAGGAATTTTCGAGAACTCTCCTTCGGAAACAAAAGTTTAAGTCATTTGAAACGAAATATCTACTTATATTAAAAACTGAGTATATCTTTCTAACTATCTTTCTTTCTATCTATGTCACGCTTCTTTCTCCTGAACGCCAATGAACTGAAAGTCGAACCAGGTACCGATAGATAGGTAATTTTTCAGGCTTCATTAGTTTCAATCTATATAATTATACGATTTTAATTAGCGAAGATATCAATTAGTAAGTAGTCAAGTTTAAAGCGATTAAGCCTAATAAATGATTAAATATGAAATCCATTCTTGCAAATCGTCGTTGCTATGAAACAGTGATAACAATGATAATGAGAATTTTGAATGAAGGCTTAACTAAATCAAACACGAAACTCATAAGCGGGCCACTTACGTAGAATTTTTATCGCTAGCTACTTGTAATATTTTGAAACATTCATTTGTTGAAAAGCCATCTACTTATATTAAAAACTGAGTATCTTTCTAACTATCTTTCTATCTTTCTTTCTATCTATGTCACGCTTCTTTCTCCTGAACGCCACTGAACTGAAAGTCGAACCAGGTACCGATAGATAGGTAATTTTTCAGGCTTCATTAGTTTCAATTTATATAATTATACAATTTTAATTAGCGAAGATATCAATTAATAAGTAGTCAAATTTAAAGCGATTAAGCCTAATAAATGATTAAATATGAAATCCATTTTTGCAAAACGTCGTTGCTATGAAACAGTAATAACAATGAGAATGAGAATTTAGAATGAAGGCTTAACTAAATCAAACACGAAACTCATAAGCGGGTTACTTACGTAGTATTTTTATCGCTAGCTACTTGTAATATTTTGAAACATTCATTTGTTGAAAAGCCATCTACTTATATTAAAAACTGAGTATCTGTGTCTGCTTCTTTCCTTTGAGCGAGCTGAACTTACTGAAACTTTCCTCACCATCTTGAAGGCGCGAAGCATCTCAAAAATTCGAATGATTTTTTTTTATATAGGAAAAAAGTAAAGGCGTGAAGCGCCTGTTAGCGAGCCGCCTTGGCGGGGAGTAGTTTCTTGAAATATTCCTCACTACTTTCAGGGCACGAAGTGCCCGTGCAACGCCGGGCCACGTGCGTGGTATGTCTTGAAATTGAATGGACATTAAATTATATCAAATAATATAACTTCAGAATGAGGTAAAAGTTAGAGAAGGGGGACGTTATGCATCAACATGCCGCAGGAAGCTAATCTAGCTGCCCTGGCAGCTAGTAGGTCAATCTTAAACGTTGTTGACAAGAAAGAGAGGGAAACGGAGATGCCTCCTTTTTTAATGAGAGATGCGTTTATTCAAGCTGAAATGCGGCAAAAGAAAAAAAATATATATGGTTATACTCCCACATCTCACATTTTAAGCTCACGTTACAGTATTCAAAATTCATGCATTTGATCATAACAATGCAAAAACTTAATTTGAAGAAAAATTAATGTTTTTCGTCTCCTGCTTTTATTGCGTCATAATTTTTACTTTTGATAAAAACAAATAATTAAAAACGATTAAATATAAGTTTTTAGAGGGAAGACTCTAAAAAGTTCTGACTTCTTAATATACAGTGTAATTTACCAGGAAAAAAATTTCCTTTATAATTATTTATCTGGCATTTTGATGTGTGAGAAATCTAATATTTTTTTTTCTTTTAATTTCATTTATTTTTATTATTACTTCTTACCCTCTCCTCCATGCAAGCACCTGTTTTGCTTCATTTGTGCCTATGCTGAGAACGATGCTTTCACCTAATTTTGAAAGTTCCATTTGAAATTTAAATTTCTTATCTAACAATAAGGTTTGAAAATTTCAATTTAAAATAATTTGTATATAAGATAAATAACTTGCTTTTTTTAAAGATAATTCAGTCTTTTTAAAGATTTTCGTGGAAATGCAGCGATAAACTTTTAAAAAAGAATTTAGTTATCAAAATTATACTCAATCAAACAAGCCTTATTATTTCATCACTTGAAAGATAAAACAGATTATTTTCCACATAAACTATTTCTTAGTTATTTGAAAATATCATTCTAATTTGGAAAAAAATATTTCGCTTATCAACATTACTATTATTGAACGTTTTCTTTACAACTCAAATTTCATAAAAATGTATGTCAATTAGTAACTACAAAAGTAAGAAAATAGTAAACACGAAAATACAGGTAATTTTCTCTTGCTGTGTATTATTTAACTTGTTCAAAAATTTAAATTACTTCGATCAAAAATAAACATCTTAATATTGATTTGTATACGCTCATCGAAAATATTCCAATCAAATATATTGTATTGTACATTGTAAATAAATACGAAAAATCATTTCAGCTAAAAATTGCCCGCCTTTGAGGACCTCTCCACTGATAGCTTTTCGATATTGAAACTCAAAAGACCTTTTGTATAAGTTTTAAAAGGGGGGGGGGGATTTGGGGGCTCTCCCCCGGAAATATTTAGAATTCAAGTCCGAAACCTTTGTGATTAATATTTGCGAAACAGTATACATAATAAAAATTAAGTTATAAAAACCAATTGCCCTTCCCTTGAAAAATTCCCAGATTCGCTCTTGAGGACATACATTAGTATTTCCTTCAGTGCATAAGCAATTTGTTGTACTGATGTCTTAAAAATCGCTCCGTGTGCTCACTCTTACCAGTAAAGGTATACAAGACATTTTATTATATCTTTATGTTATAACAAAAACAAGAAAATGAGTAAAACTTACAGGATTTTGATTTATTTCCTCCAAATATGATACTCTTTACTGGATAGGATATGCCGCACTGTACCGAAAGATAGCACTATGCTTTATGAAAGGAGTTGCTTTTTACGAAGAAAGATCCTTCTCTAGGCTGTTCTCGGAAAAAATTTCTTGTCACATCATTTGGCAAAACAACTGGACACATTAGTGCCCCTCTTAAACATTTAAAGCCCCTTTTCCTGTCTGGGGGTACACTACGGGCGGTCTCAGAGAGATTTTTTAGTGTCCATTGTGATGCAGCTGGAGTCATCTTTCCTCCTCAAAAAGAGGGATAGGTGTCGTTATCAGAAGAGGTATAATTCTTAGGGGGGAAGAAAGAGAGAACGGTAGCTGCTGGTCTCAACCGACTGCTTTCCCCCCAGCATGGACTAGACCGCATCTTCGAGAGAGAACAGATTCGACCTCAATTTTAAAAGCCCTTCAAGGATCAAGTGACCGAACCAAGGAAAGCACAAGAAACCCCCTCTAAGATTTATTTATTACTTCTCCTGTCTCTGTCCGAGCAGGGAGTGAGGGGGTGGGGTATAGGCAGGGACCGCGCTTAAGATTTTTAGTTGTTAGCCAGTAAATTAGCCAAATTTCAATTGTCTTAGCCAAACTTCGAGAGTTATAGTCAAAGAATTTTAATTATTTGTTTTTTAAATGTAATACATGTATTTTTCCCCAAGTGAACATTTCTGACAATTTTTCATTCGCCAATACTTAAGCCAAATCAGATTTTTTTTCGCCGAATTTTCTATTTTATCGCATTTGGCGAGGTGGCGAATGCTTAGCGCGGTCCCTGGGTAGGATAAGGGAAAGTCTCTATTGTTAAGAGATGAATTAGATCTTTTACTACCATGGCCTTGTCTTACGACGAAGTGATGGGTTTGTAGAAGAAAAATGATTGCTCCAATAAAATAACTAAATGCACCAAAAGCCCAAGACAGCTGCATGGGAAAATAACTGAAACTGTCTTTCAAGTAGATACGGAAGTTCTTGTTATTTTAGTTTAGATTGGAGTTCTAATTTAATTTTGACTTAGAAATGAAAGTCCCGATTTTGTTTTTTCAAAATTATTATTTAAATATTGAGGGGGGTCTTCTGATGATTTCAAAATATTGGGGGGGGGGGGGGGACATGTCCCCCTCGTCGTCCCCCCCGGCCAACGACGCCCGTGTTCAAAACGCATGCGTTAAAACTAACATCAGTGCACAGTTCTTAAAGTCTTATGAACAATACCAAGAAGAGCCTTAACCGGCCCAGTGGTTAACATGCGCTTGTTTTGAGAGCTCTTTGTACACGGTTCGGGGTTCGATCCTATCGTGAGCAATTGAAATAACTGACAAATTTGTGCAAAATTGATTGGTAGTGGAAAAGCAGTAAAGGTCAATCATTGTGACCTTGAAACTTAAACATGTCGTAAGAAAGTCACGTTGTATATCAATAGAAAGCTCTATTCTTTAGCTTTACAATGGTGTTTGAATTTCTGTTCTGCTATAATTAGAAGCGAAGTTAGTAATTTGCATGCAACCATTTTTTGTTATTTTTTCGCACTTTTTGCTGTTTTTTACAATCCTGTATTTCGTACAATTTTTTAAATAAAAAACTAAAATTGGCAGTATTACTTATCTTGCCATGTGTGTTCTTGTTGAGGTCAAGAAAGTGATTGACCTGACATACGGAATTCCCTAATGTATAACATGTTAATATTCCTGATTTTCTTGAGTACCTTGCCATTGTGGTGTCAGCCTAAGTTTTGGTGTGGGAGAAGAATAGTGTCAGAGCTAGAAAATATATTTTTTTGAAGAAATTCTAAGGGGGGTGTGTTTTGAGATATTTAAGGTCAAAAGTTACGATCAATGATCTTGAAACTTAAACTTGTCGTAAGAAAATCATGTTATATATCAATAGAAAGCTCAACTATTCAGCTTTACAATGGTATTTAAATTTTTATTCTACTGAAATTAGGAGCGAAGTAATAGTTATCTACATGTTGCCACTTTCATTTTTTCGCACTTTTTGCTGTTTTTTACAGCCCTGTATTTTGTACAATTTGTAAAATAAAAATCTAAAAATTGGCAGGAATACTTAGCTCGTCATACGAGCATGTGTCCCTTACACCAAATTTTGTTAAAATCGGAAACGATGAGGTCACAAAGGTGATTGATCTGACGTGGAATCGCCCAATACAAATTAATTCCCTGGCAGCAGTTCTTGATTGCAATACCTTAATTGATCAGAAACGCGAACTCAAATTTTTATTTTTACTTATTTTTAGGATGACCCTGAGATGACGAAGAAGAAATTAACTGAAAAATATTTTCATACGGGAGATGTCGGTTATTACGACGAAGATGGATACTTTTGGTTCGTCGGAAGAAATGATGATCTGATTAACTGCGCAGGGTAAGAACGTCTTGAACCTAGCCTAGCTCACTACCCACCGAATCTTTAACTAAACACTAATTTAACAAAACCCGAAATTAGTCTGTAATATCATGCTACTGTGTCGAACATGGCAAGAGTAAGAGGTTGAGACAGAATTAAGTATTTGTAGCACTTTTGTCACTAATAATCTCAGAATATCGAATTATTTAATACATTCCACAAAGAAAAATCGTACAAGTCTAAATCCAACTACTAATCTTGGTTCAAAGTATCGATTCCCATCTAGCAACCATAATAAGACAAGACACCCTTTCCCATGAATCACTTGGACTTGGACGCAAATCTTAAATTATAACAACTAAACAAAAAAAAAAAAAAATTGTAGTAATTTGAAGTGCACTTAGCATAAACGCATCAGCTCACTTCTTACGCAACCAGTTCACCATTATTATTAGTAGTACACGTTAAGAATATGACTGTAATAAGGACAAGAAAGACAACCACAATAGGAAATGCAAGTTTCGACTTCAGTGTAATATGATTTGTTACACACCTATTGAAGGTTATTCTCATGTCTAAGAATCATATTAGGCATGCAGTAAAAATTCTCAGTTTTTTTAGAACAGCTTGAGATTGTACAACTTAACATATTATTTTTGTGATAAAATTTCCCCTTTCTCTGCTTAAAAGGTATCGTATAGGACCCTTTGAAGTTGAGAGTGCCTTAATGGAGCATCCAGCCGTGATGGAAGTTGCAGTTACTAGCAGTCCAGATGAACAGAAGGGAGAGGTAAGCATCAGTTCGCAGACAAGACTGCTCTAGTTTTTAATCGCACTGTTATCATTACAATTAAATCACTAAATCTAACCTGAATAATAAAAATAATTGTTCGCTTGATTGCTCTAGGACAGTGGTCCCCAACCTGTGGGTCGTGAAGTATTTCTTATAGGGTCGCAGCATTATGCTCCAATTTTAAAAAAATACACTATTACATAGTATCAAAACTAATGTGTTTACAGGGAAAAATAGAATCACTTTCGAGTAGCATCAGTACTTGAGCGCAGTGACAAATCTAGAAGAGCTATAGGGCTGTGTCAGCCAAGGCCGTATCCAGAAAAAAATTTCGTAAGGGGCCCAGTTTCGCACATTGCCCAAACACACATACATTTTTGTGTGTGTTATGAGTCTAATTTCTAGCTGCCTCCCCCCCCCCCTCCGATGTTTGATGTGTGTGTGTTTTTCATCTCTTTATTCTTACTATTTTCTTGAGCTGACCTTTATTGAGGGCAGAGGAATCAAGAGAGATATGCAGTGAGAACTTTTTTAAGTGGGGTAGAATGTCCGTAATTTTAGGGGGTCCGGGGGTTTCTCCCCCGGGCAAATGTTTGAAAAAAGTTTTTAAATTCTGCATTTTGAGGCCTTGTATGGGGCAATTGGGACTTTAAAAACACGTTGGAAAAGTATTCAAACAGCAATCACATAAATTTTCTGCATTCCTTTGCAAATTAAGGTATATGTACACACTTGAAATCTCAAAATTCGTCCAAAATACCATTTTTTAAAAAAATTTTCTTAACATGCTTACTAATCTGTTAGCTTTCAAACAATACTAAGATGTAGTCAATATTCGAAATATTTCTCGAGTTACAAGGGTTTTTCTTTTGTTGTTGCCATTGCTTACAAAGTGTTTCGAAATCTTTAAACTCAATTTCTGAAGTATTGCCATTTTGCCATATGCTGCATTTTTCCAAACATAACTACACAACAGTAAGGGCCCTGCTCCACATCAGCGTAAAACGCGACCGAAATTGAAGGCAGAAACCGAAAATCCGGGTATTTTCCATAGGAACACTATTTGCTCTATTTTACGCTTCTGTTTTATTTTTCTGCTTTACGTCAATGTGGAGCCTCAATGTGGTTGTGTGTTACGTCAATGTGGAGCAGAAAAATAAAGCAGAAACATAAAATGAGTAAATGGTGTTCCTATGGAAACTACCCGGATTTTCGGTTTCTGCCTTCGGTTTCGGTCACGTTTTCCGCTGATGTGGAGCAGGGCCCTGAATTCATCTACCTCAATTATTTTAGTATCATTGGGTTCTGCATAATTGAGCAGATGTGGTCTGCCTCAGTCAGGGCCATGCTCCACATCGACGTAAAGCAGAAAAATTAGGCAGAAGCGTAAAATGGATTCAATGGTGTTCCTATGGAAAGTACCCGGATTTTCGGTTTCTGCTTTAAGTTTCGGTCGCGTTTTACGCTGATGTGGAGCATGGCCCTCAGAGCTGTAACTGGAAAAGTTCATTTTTAATGGATTTTTAAAATTCAAGATTTCGGGAAAAATCTTGATTTTTTTTGTCCTTCTGTAGTTAAAACTATCAGTAAAAAAATCTACTTTCTCTAGAATCTTTATTGAGGCAGACCACACGAAGGGTAATATTAGGAACATTTTTTGACAAAAATTGTGTTCCTAAACCAATTTGCTTTTAAGATATCGTGTTTAGAAAAATGTACTAATTAGCTCATTAAATCTTAATTAGTTACTATTTATTTAAGTTTTTTTCAGATTTTTATGTCGAAAAGGTTTTAAACATACACCAGTGACCTACTGTTAAAAAATTGGATTTTAAGAGTGAAAAATTAAAAAAAAAAATGTCCAAGTGTGTACCTATACCTTAAGATTAATTAAAGCATAAAAAAATGTTTTTTAACATTAATCGACAGAGAGGGATAAAAACTTATCTTATTTTCTTAAAAAGAAAAAAATAAAATAGCAATAAGCAAAATAAAAAAAAATTTTTCATTAAAAAAAAAAAAGAAAAATAAAAGGAAAGGACAATAGAACAAAACGAAAAGGAAAAAAAGAATTTTCTAGACAAAAAAACAAACGGACAAAAGCAAAAATAAAAAAAAAAAAAGAAAGAGGTAACAGATCATCAAATGATTGCAATGAATGATCATATGAAAAAAGGAAAATAAAAAAAACGTACAATAATAACTAATTAATTTTGAAATTTTAATTATAATAAAAAAAAATAAGAAAAAGAAGAACGTAAAACAAAGAAAGAGCAAGAAAAAAAAAAAGAAACGATATAATAAAAATGAGTAAAAATAATAAAATAAATATAATATTATTCGCTAAAAAAAAATAGAAGAAATGAAAAAAAATCGAAAGGAGGAGGGGGGGAGGTCATGTTATTTTAAAAAAATGAAAACAATATCTGGCAAAACTAAAAGAGACAACAAAAGGATAACAGTGAAAGCACGAAAAAATGAAAAAAAACTGATACAAAAAATACAAAAAAAATAAACAAAATGTCATACAATGAAAAAATAAAAAAAATACAAAAAAGACAAAATATAAAAAAAAAAATAGTGTAACATAAAAAATAGGTATTCAAGATGAAAAAAGAAAAAAATAAAAACATATTGAGAAAAAAGATATTAAAACCCCCCCGAAAATAAGAAAAAAAAGAAAGTGAACATGAATAAAAAATCGAAACAAACTACAAACAAGTTGAAAAATAATACTAAGGGAGCGGAGGGGGTAATCCAGGGGGAAAAAGAAAGGAAAAAAAAAGAACATAAAGAGAACTAAAATAAGAAGAAGAATAAAAAGAAACTAACTAGGAAAGAAACACTCCTAAATTACTATTAACGGAGAAAAAAAGAGAAATAAAAATGAAACAAAGCTTTGAAAAACAGAATAAATTAAAATTTAAGATTGAAGAAAAAAGTATATAAATTTATGTTATGAAGAGCAACAACAAAAAATGAGAAAATAAGTAAAGA
The DNA here is from genome assembly GCA_038373865.1 of Uloborus plumipes. Lineage (NCBI taxonomy): Eukaryota > Metazoa > Arthropoda > Arachnida > Araneae > Uloboridae > Uloborus > Uloborus plumipes. The sequence goes on along the minus strand of JAXGGA010002780.1, from coordinate 103,590 downwards.
CAAAATTAAAAAAAAGAAGAAATAGAAAAGAAAAGAGAAAAAAAACAATTGAATAATATAATATATAGATCGACCAAATAAAAAAATAAAAAAAAAACACAAAAAAAAAGACCAATCGGGAGGGGAAAGATTAATCACATTATCACTTGCTAAATCGGTTTTCACTATAGTTACATATTAGTTTTTGATCTCAGTCCCCAACTCACGACAGACACAGCACTTAGTAACATAAAATAACATAGAGCAGTAGCAATACAAACACATAAAATTCTTTAAAAGACAATAGTGTAGAGATATTTAAAAAACAATTGAACAGTGAGAGGTAACATTCTGGCCCTTTAGATTAATTCATAGTTGTAATTATTCTGATAAGAAATAGAAATGAAGCACTTTTTTGAAGGAGTGTCAAAAAGGTATTTAATTGATTTTTCAGACTCTAGAACAGTTGAAATTCTTTAAAAAGCATTTCATTTGCACTTTCCTCGTCCTCCTAACGTTTATAATTGTTGTTTGAGTACAGTCTAACTTTGAAATGACACATCTTTTAAAGATATAAAATAGATGACAGTGCAGTCCGCAAAAGTTATGTCACAGACCGAAATTCTTCTTGCTAAGACGAAAAGTATACAACCAAAAAGCTTTGGAAAATTTTTTACTGTAATTAAACCAAACCAGGTTCCAACTACCATGGTTTCGAATTTTGAGGAAACAATTCATAGAAATTAAAAGTAGACGTATTACATGAATAACATCAAAATTTTGCTGTTGCAAAAGTTTAAGCACCAAAAACGGAATATCTCTATGTTATAAGAAAGCATAAAATTTCTTTTGAAAGTAGTCTATGGTGTTACACGTTGCATCTTGAAAGAGTTCGAAATATGCGATTTTTCATCGATAGCACGAGATTATGGAAGGTTTCGGGAGTTAGTCTGTACCAGGCTTCCTCGATTGCAGATTTAAGCTCTTGAACAGAGCAATACTGCTTCCCATTCTGGTATACGTCACGTGCGAGAATTCCCCAGATGTTTTCTATGGGATTTAGATCGGGCTGAGTGCTGGCCAGTTCATTACACTAATATGTTGAGAAGCAAGCCATTCTTTCGTACTACGGGAATTGTGTATTGAAGCGTTGTCTTGCTGAAAAATCCAATCAGGACCACCTAGGACTTCACCAAATGGTAACAAATGCTTTCTCAGGGGGTCTTGATACCTTTCTGAATTTTGTCTACCCTTTAGATAGCTAAGGGAAGTTTGTCCGTTGAAGCAAAAAGCGCCTCATACCATGACTGAGCCACCACCATGTTGCCTACTGAATACGCACTTCGGATCTTTCCTCAAGTCACGCCAGTAGTATGAGAACCCATCTGAACCGTCTAAATTCCATTTTTTTTTCATCAGAGAACACAACAGTAATTCATTCGTCACTATAATGCATATGATGCTTTGCCCACTGCATTCTTGCTTGTTTGTGACACTTTTTCAGAAAAGGTTTGCGAGCTAACTTTTGTTTTTTGATAAATCCTGAATCTTTTATTCGTCTGCTTATGGTATCACATGATAATTTTGTTACAAGTCTAGTTTTTATTTGATTAAGTGACAAATTTTCAGTTAAGGCCAGTTTCTTAACTCTACTATCCTCACGAGAGGTAGTTTTTCTCGATCTTCCTGAGCAAAACGCAGGTTTAAATTAATTTCCACGTTTCAGAACATTATAAATATCACGCTTAGATCGATTTAAAATCACTGAAATTTGCATAACAGAGTTACCTTCTGCTTTCAGCTTCCAGAGTTTCACAACTTCTTCATACGAGAACTGTAGTGACTTCGGCATCTTGATAACACTTTAAGCCATTGCTACACTATATAACTCGTTCAAAAGAACCACATTGGTTTCTTCACGCATCACGTTTCAAGAGATATTTGCATAAAATCTGATCTGTGCATAAACTTTTGCGACTGCCAAAAAAATATCTTTTGCATTTTCTGATTTTCGTTGCGGTTATATTTTTCAAAACTTCAAACACTTAATTAGGATCATACTAGCCACTTACAGTGTAAATATGAAAACATTCTGCTGAAAAGATTTCTTTTTATTCAAAAATTTGCATAGTGCTTAAACTTTTGCGACGCACTGTATTAAAAAATACTTATAACGACAATTTCTTTTTCAATCACTAGTACTGCAGAAAACGAAAAAGAATACGATTAGGAGATAAAAATCTGAGTGGTGTAAGTTTATAAATTTTATGGGGGAGGGGGGGCCACTGATCAAACTGATAAGTAGCTTGCCTTGAACCTGAATTGATTTGGGAAAGAGAGCTGGAAGTGCTAATGAGAGTCTTGTTTTCAAGTATGTTTTGCAGCTAATGAGAATTTGAATCGTCTTTTTTTTTTTTTTTTTGTACTTTTTCAAATTTTTACTCATTTAATAATTAAAAGGAAAAAAAAAATTTTTTTGCTATTTTAAATTTAAAAAAGAAAGGAAAATTTTTTTTTTCTGTTTTACACTATAAACATTTTGGGTTTCGGGGGGGGGGGGGGGGGGCTCTGGATACGGCCTTGGTGTCAGCCCTCCCCCCTGGATTTCCCCCTATGTTCTCTAATATTAGTTTAAATTTCGTTTTACTGATCTTTAATGTCTACAAATTTACGCGAGTCTTCTCAATTTCACCTTTTCTTAAAATTGTTTAATATTTTGGTTTTGAAACAATTTTAAATATTTTTTTGGGGGGAGAGAGTCTCTGCACTTTAATCCTTACCTTGACGTCATTAAAGATCACCTATACTTGCGTTGAGAGTTAATTTTAAGAATATTCCGGGGAAGAAACAAACCAAATCCCGGTTCTACTTTATCAAAAGTAACAAACAATTGGAATTTTAGAATCCCAATTTCAAAAAAAAAAAAAAAAAAAAAATACAGAGTGCTTACTGTGTCCCCTTCCACGTATTAAAGATCATCTAAACTTGCGTTTTTAGGAGTTATACTTTCAAAGAAGTCCGGGAGAAAGTTTTTGAACTTTTCCTCTCTGTCATCAAACATAACTTATAACTGATTTTTTTTTTCTGGGATGGAGGAGCTTTAATTTCAAAAAATGGGACTGGTCAAAATGTTGTTTTTTGAACTTTATTTTCTAAAATGTTTGAGGTGAGTTTCTGACTCAAAACCTTTTCTTAACGTTTTAATTACCTTAATTTCAAAAAATTTTCCTGTGGACAGTCGAGAAATCCATCTTTTCCCTTAACATCAATAAATATGATCCATAACTGCGTTTATTAATCACATTTCATTTTCGAAAACGTAGAGAGCGTCCCTGGTTCTCCCCCCACCCCTCTAAATGTCTAAAACTTTTTTCCTAGGTCTTTAATTTCGAAAAATTTCTGAGAAAGAGTCCAAGCTCAAAACATTAAAAAACTCTATAAATCTTCCTCCTTCCGATTAAAATTTTTTGAGTGAATTTTATGCCCCCAATGGCTTAACAATTATGGAAACTAAAAAATTAAAATTTTTTTAATAATTTGCTAAGTCTCAAAAAATTGCATTTTTCCAAACTTTAAGGCAGTTGTGGCAGATCAAGATATTAACCAAAAAATTTCAAATTTTTTTATGTGCACTTTGCTCTCAAAATGGTACCTTTTCCACAATACCCGTCATGGAAATGAAAAAAAAAAAAAAAAACAAGTCATTTTCGGCCCATCCTAGTGTCCCGTTGTGCATCTCTTTTGTGGTTCAATTTGGATGTTTCAAAAGAGGTGCTGATATTGGTACCACATGAAAAATAGATGTTAGAAGAGGTAAAGCCTATAACAAGGCACCGTTTGAATAAATAAAACTACATGGCTTTGAAACATTAGTTCCAATATCTCTGATTTCACACATAACAAAAACATTATCTACATTTAATTGATCCTAGCAATGTTTTCCTAGGTTGTAAAAGCATTTATAGTACTACATGCAGATTACCATACGCAGTCAGAGCTTGAACTTATTAAAGAACTTCAAGAGCATGCCAAGCGAACTACAGCACCTTATAAATATCCTAGAAAGGTAACGAAAGACTAACTAAATATCATGTTGATATTATGAATTTCATTTATGTTTATTGTCATTAAAAAATTACTTTTTTTATGTCATGTATTTCTATGCATGTACTAACAGTACCCATGCAGAATCACCCATGAGATTATTTTTGACAATTGTTCTATCCAAAGCGATGGAAATTATGAAGTTTAACAATGGTGAAAATCTTATGTTCATTCCTACTTTTAATAACAGAAATAAATGTCTCAACACAAAATCAGATAAAAAGTATCGCCAATAGGATAATACACCAAAATGGTAAGTAGTAATACTATTCAGAAATAAATGATTACCTGAGTGCATAACTGCACATAATCAAACCAAATGTTGTTACCCTTGAATTTGGAAATTGCTTACATGTTCTGAAGTTAGAAGTACATACTAGGGCTGCAACATCAAAATCAATGTTTCGGAAACATCAATGTTTTGAGTTTGATGTGTCTTTGAATGTCTTTTTTTTTCATTTTAGCAAAAAAGATTAGTTCAAATATGGGAGTATTATATTTGCTCAAAAATTTATATCGTTAACCAGTAGTTGCAGTTTTTACTGGTATTTATCTCACTGGATAAAGTGTTCAGTGATTACTATTGATGCTTTGGTAGCTCATTGTAAAGGAATGCTTTGGGTGTTTAGTTGTGTTACTTTGTGACACAGATATGAAGATAAAACCAGGCAATATAGCACCAAAAAACACTTCTTTTATCCTCAAACAACTCACAGAAAAGTATATATTACACACTTCCCCCTATACAAGTGAAAAAGTCAGGCCCGTCATTTAGGGCGGGCAGGGGGACTTTGGGAAATCAATGTATTGGCATATAAGTGGGCGTGGTTCTTGCCACTTTTTGGTAAATTTTACATTGTGTATGCACCCTTTGCCCCCCCCCCCCCCTGGAAAATTTTGAAATGACGTCCCTGGAAAAAGTATGAATTTAGAGAAATGCATTAGAAAAAAGCTTATTCTGAAATTTTTCAGTTTTTCCAAGAGGGTATGAATTTACCTCATTTTATACTAAAAAACAAAATATAAACACAATATGTATAAACAGTTTCCAAAACTGCTGGGGTGGTGGTCAATCAGGGACGTCATTTCAAGTTTTTCCAGAGGGGGGAGGGCAAAGGGTAAAAACACAATACAATTTCAGCAGAAAACAACAAAAACCACACCCACTTATATGTAAATACATTGATCTCTCAATGTCAGGGGGGGGCAATTGACCCCCTGCCCCCCTAAATGATGGGCCTGTGGTCAATACCCATAGTGATCACCCAAATGATGGGCCTACTCCACCCTTCTCCATTTTGAGCTTGATAATCTCTGTAGCCAGGAGCCAAATAGTGAAAAAGATGGATATTGACTGGTACACAGGGTATGTGTGTAAGATGGGGTTAGCACTTTGATACCTTCTAGTTCGTTAAGTTTAGCACTGGATACTGAATCTTCGAAAACAGGATCCTTCTATAATAAACTTAAAGTGCTGTGCACCCTGGCGTTCAATTGAAGTTACATGACCTTGTGTTCAAAACGATCTTTTTTTTAAAACAATGTTAGTTATTATATTATTATTGAAGGCTCAGCAAAAGTTTGCCTGTTTTTTGACAGCTGATTTTCGCAAAGATCAGTTCTTTATCTCTAGTCACAATGCTGTGCAATGCATATAATTTTCTTTTCTTTCTTAGATTGAATTTCTGAAGGAACTACCTAAAACAACAAGTGGAAAAATAAAGAGAAATGTGCTGAAGAAAAAAGAATGGAAATCATAATTTGCTTATTGAAACAATTAAAAAAAAAAAATGGTTTAATGTTAATGTTATTTCAAGTATGTTCAAAAAAACTATTTTAGGCAAGCAAAAATTTCTAAAGTCATCATGCACGTTTTTTAAAAATAAAATCGAAGGAACATTTTACATTCAAACCTCGTTAAAACAAACTCTAAGGGACCTTTAAAATCAATACGTCTTTTCCAAAGAACATTACACTACAAATCGTAGAACGGGGATCAGAAATGTAGTTCATTTTAGCAGAAATGTATTTTAAGCGTACGTTCAAATTAACGAGGTTTGACTGTATGGATTTGAATAGCAATTTTTTCTCTTTACAAATCTGTTATAACATGTTTGAATTTTTTTCAACTACAGCACAACGTAATTTTATGATTATTCTATCATGGTTTAAAAAGTTAAAATGTGCATTAAAAGAACTATTCAAAACGTTACATGGTAACAACTCAATTAGCCGTGATTTTGAATGCAAGCAATGCAAAGACGCCATCATTGCATCATCAGTTGCCAAATAGTATTTCTTGGAATGAAGATTCTTGTATGTTGTACTTAGTCAAGCAGTCAAATGAGCAAGCCCCTGGAGTTATTGACTAAACTGAATTTGTCATTAAGCATTTGAAATAATACATAAACAGTTGTATGTTCAAATTTTATATGTATTGTAGTACTTGTACAAAGTATGATTAAACACCTCCTATTATAGTTTCAATCAAATGTTCTGAAATTGCACTTTATTTGTTTTTTGCATTAAGGGAAATTTGGTATGAAGTTGGTTTTCAAATCAAGTTATTTTCTTGCAGGTATCATTTGATCCATCTTTAGCACTCAAGTGTTTCACATCACTTGGGAAGAGTTGGTAAAACAGATCTGCCAATACCTTTTTATTAATTTACTGTACGCAATTTAAGACTTAAAATTATAAAAGATTTTCATTCTTAGGTTCAACGGAAATCATTTCAGTTCTTTAAAAATAAATAACTATATATATATATATATATATATAGATAGAGAGAGAGAGAGTCATACATAGCTTTATAGGCATACAAGGAAGTCATATGAAGGTCTACTTCAAGTTTTTAGCAAAAGAGAGTAGATCACATCATAAAAATTTTATTATATGAGTTCATGGCATAAAAACAGAGCCACTAAAATGCACAATGTTTTAAATATACATATTAAAATAATTTTAGGAAAAGTATAGCTAGCATATATCTACATAAGTGAAATGCATGCAATAGTTCTACTAGTACATTTTACATAACAGATTAATTACTTTATTCTTTTTTGAGCAGTACCAATATTACAGTGATTCACCTAGAAAATAAAGAAAAAAGTAATAAAAAACATGCTCCAAAGTACTTTTTAATGACAGACATATCTACCAAACTCTTAAGTTAAACTGTAAAAAAGTTTCAATTTTAAAACAAAAAGGTTCTTTCCCATCTCTTTATATTATTTATTGTTCCTTAATTTTTTTTTCTTGGAGGCAACTATTACTGATCAGAAATTTGTAATTATATGAAATATTTTAAAGACTTGTTTAGAATTAGTACAAAAAAAAAAAAAAAAAACATAAAACACATTTCATGAAAGCGCATGACATATTTTAGTTCAAGCAAAATAAATTATCAACTCTGCTGCATTTGTTATACTATCTACTAAATCAGGGTTTGTACTCAATTTAAAATAACAAGAAGTTCAGTCAAGAACTAAATGAGCCTACTTTCTCTGTATACACACATCGACATTCTAGTATCTGATCAATTATCTGAGACTAAAAATTATGTCAAACATGCCTTTTTAGCATTTAGAGCTGATTTCTTAAACAAAATATGCCTATCACACCTTATGAGATTGATATGTAAAAAGTAAATAAACCAAAAAATATAAAGTTGTAACACCTTTCAAACAATGCAGCTAATTTATTTCTTCCATACAAAAATTCTTGAATCATTTTCAGAAAAGAATTAAAAATAGAAAGCAAATCAAAATACATTTTATCAAAAACACAAATAATTTGTTAATAAAATGACAGAAATTTCATTTTTGATCCATTGCTAATAATTAAAAATAATTAAGAAATAAATATACTAATGAAAATTTATAAATAAATAATAAAATGTTCTTTTAAATGAAGAATTTCTTAGAAAAAAATTGTCTGCCAAAAAATAAATAAATAAAACAAAACAAATAAATTAATCAGCAAAAAATTATCTGTGCAGCTCTTGCTTTTAAGAGTAACAGTCAGTTATTTTTTTCCCAGCCTGCATTTCTGCCATGTTTTCTGAGTCAGAGTTAGAGTCGAGGATTCTGAGTCACAATCAAAAGCTTTAAAATTATAAGAGTAGTGGTTGGTCACTTTTCCGAGGCCGTATTTCTGCCATGGCTACAGAGTCGGAGTCAAGGATTTGTTGCTAGAGTGGGAATCAATAGGCGGAGTCGGAGTTGAAGGCTCTAAAATTCTAATAGTATAAGGGTGTCATTTATCCCGAGCCAGCATTTCTACGGAGTCAGAACCGAGATTCGGTGTCAGAGTCTTAGTCCTTAAAATAGCTTAATCAAAAAAACATTATAAATACATTCTTTGACAAGATCATTTTTCAACCAAGTTTGTTTGAAGGAAATCTGCCTTTTACTTCAGGATCTATACTGGTCTTAAATTTCTCCATAGGCACTAATGCTAAGTTTTTCTGAACTGTTCAAAATTGAACGAAAAATCGTTCAAATCAAAAAGTGAAAAATGGGAATGAGGTGTCCATGCAGAGATCTTTCAAAAAAAAAAAAAAAAAAGTTTGTTTAAATTGGACTGTTCGTTAAAAGTTATTGCGGGGGGGGGGGGGGGGGGCAGACTTCACAGGCAGGCACTTTTCTCCCACCTTAAAACCCTACTCTCCAACTTTTATTTTTTCAATACTTATTTAATTTTTTTATTTCTTTTTGATTTTCTTTTTTTGAGCTTGGCGATATTTTTAAGATGCATTATGCCACTTTTAATGCCTTTTTCATTTTTCTTTTATTTTGAACGACTCCTATGTGACTGACCTCACTCAGTAAATTTTTTTAATGGAATACTTGTCTCAGAAATATCTAAATTAAAACTAAAAAATATCAAATAACAATTACCTTTGTTGCAAATCTCAAGGAGTTTATTGTTTCATATAAACTTTCATTGTCTGGACTTATATTTACAAACATCAATGTTTTACTGTTGCCACCTAGAGAATTTGCTAATAGATGAGTAAGTTTGCTATCCCTGTATGGAATATGGGTGTCCTGTAAATAGAAGTAAAATATTAAATTAGCAACAAAATATAATTTTATCAATGAAATGTTTGAAAAAATTTGCTTTTCTGATTGAAGAAGCAAAGCTTTTGGCAAAAAAGCTTACATCATCCAAAGTAACATCAAACCAAAATTAGCTGCTCATTTGAAAATTCTAATATTAAAAACTTGAAGACAACAGAAAGCAAATTGCACATAAAGCAAACTGATGAGTACCAGAGATACAGTAATAATTTTCTTTTCCTCCTTTCAAACATTATACTCCAGAGAGATTGAAAAAAAAAAAAAAAAAACACACCCTACATTAGAGTTGCTGGTTTTTAGACATAGCATATGGAAACAGAGTTGGTTCCACTATTTTTGCTATGAGCACCAGGTTTAAGCATTAAAAAATATTTTTTTCCCTCAGGGTTGGAATTGATGAACTTTTAAATCTTGATTACTTCGCAGAAATCTAAAAAAAAAAAAAAAAACTTCCAACACCATCCTGTTTCAAGTTTAGTGTTACAAGTTTAGTGTTTCAAGTTTAGTGCGAATTTTAAAGGAGCGATTAATGATTTCTGCAGTTTCAGGATTACACCATAACACAGAATTCAACTACTGATTAAGCATTTAACTATTTGACATTTGATACTCTTAAAGAATATGGCATGTTGCTTTAAAATTTTGTAGGAAATTTGTTTTAGATAGAGCCATTTGTTCTACTAATTCATCCAATTTTCATTTGTTTGAGAGAAGCCATTTTTCCACTAGAGTAGCATAGCCAAGAACCTGACTGAAAAGCAATTTTTCCCCTTTTCAGTAAAACACATACTAGTTAAAAAGTATCTATTGTTTCACTGCATACATGTGGATAAGCAAGTCTTTCCATATCTGTAAACTAATTTTGATCTTATTTAAATTTAATGTTAAAAAAATCTAAATATATTCCTGGAGTATAGGTGGGACTGAAAGGGCCACTATATCATGGTTATGGATGGGCCACAAAATACGGTTTTTCTTCCTTTTTTCTGATTTTCTCTTTAATATGAAACATAACTGCCTGTCATAGATTTAGGTTACTGTCTTATTAGAATAGGTTCATAGTAATTTCTGAAAAATAATTTGCACATTTTAACTTAAAGAAATATTAGCTATTTGTTAGAAACATAAGTGAAATTCTATAAATGATTAAGATGAACTGTCCAGTTATTGATCACACTTACCAGTATTTCACTATTTGGATTTGATATGAGTGATTCTATTCAGGTAATAGTTCTTATTAATATTAACTTTGTCAAAAATAACATTGAATTTTAATACAAGCAATTAAAATGTTATTTATTCAAAATATATGTAAACTTTAAAAGTAGTTGTAATGAAATTGATAAGCGTTTTTCTCGTATTTTTTTCATTCATGAGAATTTTTTAAAAGAAATTGAAAAACTAAAATTAGTGATTCTTTCCTTACTCCTAAGTTCTGAATAATGTAATGCTATACTCACCCACCCCCCTCTACTTTCTATCTTGTTTAACAGAGCTACATTATATTCTTCACTGTACCATTTCATTTTCTTTCTTGGTAAATTAAGTTTGATATTTCTTACTATTTCAGTATGATTTTGTCATATTTAGTAAATAAAAGCTTTATTCCACATGTTTTCATTGAATTCATTTAGTGGCTCAATAGCCTATTCAGCCTCATGGGTGGAGATGAACGGGATAAATTTCCATATTTTTATTTTTTATTATCATTCATTATCGATATTTTCTATTCGAACTTTTATGACTCTTTTAGATAAGCAAATACGTAAAGTAACTAAAGAGCGAATTTCGATCTAAAAAAATATTAGAAAAAATTACAAAAATCAAAAACCAAGAATTGGCCCATTCATTACCACTCTCCCCTATTTTATGAGAATGAACTTTTCTTGGTTCCTTGGAGGGTGGAGTTATTGAAGTTAAACTGTACTTCAAGCCTCTTTTGGAATAAGAGCATTTATTCTTAGAAAATATGAAATTTAAAGCTAATGAGTCAAATCAGACCACTGCAAAAGTCTTTTCATTACCTTTCTTGAAAGGGACATGATGACATTGCCAAGATTTGACAACGACTTGTTTATAGCTTTTGCTTCAGTTAATCTATTCCCTTCAGAACCCGATTCCTTGACACGTTCACTTCCAGCTAAGTCAACCAAGTTTAGCGTTCCTAAAGAAATAGAAAATAATGAATTAAATAATTTTTATGAAAACACTTAAAAAGGATTTTTTTTCTTCTTTATATAAAGACAATTTAAGGCTCGTAAAAAAGGCTAGGCACATCTTGCTGCTTTTCAAAGAGGGGCAAAGAATGTAAACGGAATGTACAGATTGTATATACATTAAAATGAAGTGGTTAGGCCCTTCTAGTGCCCAATCAGGGACGTCATTTCAAGTTTTTTCAGGGGGGGGGGGGCAAAGGGTCCAAACACATTGCAATTTCATCGGAAAACATAAAAAGCCACGCCCACTTATATGTAAATACATTGATTTCTCAAAGTCAGGGGGGGGGGCAATTGACCCCCCCCCTAAATGACGGGCCTGTGCCCAATGTACTTTTCTTGCTAACTCCCTACCTTTTGAAGTTTAAAAATTACTACACGTTAGCACAAGGCACTAGAAGAACACATTATATTTTTCTGTCTAACATATATTTTAGCATTAAAGCATTAGAATAGTTACAAATTTCATTATTGGTGGAGAAATGCTTGAAACGCTGAGGATTGAGCGAGAGTCGCTTTGAAAAAGGAAGTGGTTCTAACCACGAGACTACAAGGGACAGTTTGCGACAAACTATGGGCACTTCAAGTCCACAACAGCATAAGTTGAACCACAGCCACAGGTAGCCTCCATTACTTACAAGTGCAGAACTTCATAACTTCAACATAACTCGGTTATCATAAAACTAATTTTTTATTTATATTGATTGAAAGGACTGAAATATTGAAGAACCAGTCTAAATTAATTTCAGTTATTCTGTATTACTCTGGTAAGAAATACATATAAAACAAACATAAGCTTTTTTCAAGCAAAGCAAAACCTCTTCCCGTTTCCATAAAGCAAGCAAAGATTTCTAGCAATAGCAGCAAACTGGGTAAGAATCGAGAGAGAGAGCGAGAGAAAGACATTTCCTAGAAGATATTTCCTCTAATCAGTATTGACTGACTTGAGTAAAAAACGTTATGTCAGTCACATATACATGTGGGCAGTGCTTTTCAAACTGAGGATTCAATTAACTGTACTTCAATAAGTTATCCCCCTTTCTCCCAACAAGGCATAAAATACACTATTCTACTGCTGTGTAACATCGCATTGCCTGTGAATTTACATGAGGTCAAGGCAGTGGGCACTCACTGGGAAAGATTTGAAACATATCAGCTAAAGAGACAAATGAAGCAAGATAGGTTTCTCCAATTACATTTAACTCTTTTTTTTTTGGCAGGATGTCTTTTTGAAATATAATTTTAGCATTTGACCATGCATATGATGAAGTGTAAGAGGAAAATATATTTGCATGAAAATTAGAACTCAGAAAGTAAGAAATAAAAAATGTTCATGTAAATCAAGTGAAATTTCATCAATTTCATTACCTATTCCTGATTTAATAACCTGCAGGAGTCTTGTAAAATTTGAATTTCTTCACAGCTACTTACCATCACATTTTTCACCAGTAATGGTATTTTCCCCATAAATTTTTATTTGAAAAACGAAGTGTGATCTAGAGGAGTATTCATTGCACTTAGTTGCAGCAACTGCTCTATTTATTCTCGCTTTCTTCAAGAGTTCAAAAACCTGAAAAAAAGAGAGTTTAAATTTATAAAATTATTTTACAAAAATATAATTACTTGAAACCAAAGCCTAAGAGAAAACCCATTTTTATATTCCAATGTCTTCCCCTTCCAATCCATAGTTCCACCAAGCCAAAGAATTCCTTCAACATTTCCTCTCAATATAATGTATTTTGTTTTTCCATTCATGTAATCGAACAAAAGATCAATCAATGCAGAGAAAAAAGGATTAGAATCATTTCCAGAGCTTCATATCTCTTATGATTTTTTCTAGAAAATTCAATAAACATTTTCAATTTATGTAAAAAATGACTTTTGAATATAATTTTACGACTGAGAAAGCAGCTTCATTTTATTTCAACTTCAATGTATTGGCTTGCTGTAAATTTTGATTTATGTATGAAAAAGCTAAAAATTGAGAGATATGTGGGGGGGGGACTCCGCTTTAAAACTGGAAAAAAAGAAAAAAAAAGCTGTCGAAAATATTTACATGTCATCACTAAACTGAGCAAATTGTAGTGTTACATTTACATTACATTTTTTAAAACATTCAAACAATCCTCCCTTGAAATCCTCCCATGCCCATTAGGGGCTCACATTAAGAACTCTTGCCCAAAAAAATGAGAAAAAGAATTTTCACGTTTGAAAAAAAAAACACTAGCTACCTCTCTTTCTCTCTGTGTGTGGATGGCAGTTACAGTATTTGTGAGCCACCTGGTAGAAGTTAGTTCAAACTTTGCAGACAAAGTAGCGAAAAAAAAAAATAATAATAATGAATAAAATAAACAAATAGTTATTAGGGTAAGTCAAAGAGTAGCAACTAATAAAATTCTTAAAATGATACCCCCCCCCTCTTTTTTTTTGCTTAAGCTCATTAAAATGAAAATTATTAATTTTTTTCCTTTCTTTATTTTTATTACTATTGAAATTTAACAATTGAAAAAATATATGAACAGGACACTTAAATTTAAAATTACAAATGAACCAAAAGGTGAAGTACAGTCTCCCCTCGCTGCTTCGACTTTCGCGGCTTCATTCTATCGCAACTTTTTTGCAAATTTATTCATTCGCTATTATAATGGGTTCATGTTCACGCTTTTCTTCAAAAAGTAACAAAATATTGATTTCAAATAAAGATAGCTCTTTTTAGGGGCTATAGTAGCATCAGTTGAGGAGGAGGGCTATTAATTAAAACCCTGAAGAAAGACACTGTATTGTTGAAAAGAGGATAAAGGTATTTGTAGAAAGTATTCAACTATTTTCTTTTCAAATAGTGAGCATAGCCTTTAATAGGGAAAGAATACGGAGGAGGGGTGGGGGTGAATATTGCCACTCATTTGCTCTTATTTCATCATCATATGTATTTCTGTTTTAAAGATTAGTGGCAGTGTATAAGAACAGCAGTTTAAAGCATAACACTAATAAAATTGAAAGGTGAATTTTTCTAATAATGTCCAATAAGGCCTATAAAATAGAAATATATTTGATAATGAGTAATGGTGACTAAAGAATGTTATTTCATATTTATAGGGACCTAAATGTTTTACACAATCATGACATGTAATACTGTAAAACCACAATCATAACATGTCATATTGTAAAATGTTAAACAATCTTCAATGCAAAAGAATCTGTGAACTCTGCAAAATTTGTTCTTACCTGCTGTGAAGAAGTTACTTTGGTCGCAGTCACATTAGACAACTTGCAGTCTGTTCCTTTACTACCAGATTTAACAATCTCGCACTTTGCTTGGCCATTTTGTGAATTCAGCAGGTCCTGAATACGTTCATTGTAAATTTCTAAGAAGAGAGATTCTACTCGATACTATAAAAAATAAAATTATAATTTTAAAAAGCTATTATAAATCCTAAAAATTATTAATACGTATTGAAGCATTATAAAGAGAAAAATTTATGAAATTAATAAATATAAAAGCAATAAGGTCTGGTGGGATAAACTGGTTAGAGAGATAAAGTGGTCATGCATCAAATAAAAAGCTATATTTTTGAAATAAATGGAAGAATAGAGATAAAATTATTATTTTAGATTGTAACCGTTAGGAATTAAGTTATTAGTTCAAAATTTTAATACCAGCAAAAAGTTGTTTTATTTGCTTCTGAAACATTTTAAAATATGAACACCTCTTTTAACTTCAGTGTGAAATTTTATTTTTTAGAGTTTTTATCAGATTGACTGTTCATAAAACTTCTTACATGCCTCAAGAACACTGCCTCATTAACAGCTAAGCTGAATTTATTTTAAATAATATTTTAGAGTAAATTTTAAAAAATGGAGTAAAATGTTGATAGGTTAAGATTAACCTACACACAGGGTTGGCAAGTTTTTGACAGTTGGAGGTTTTAACCGTGGTTTTTACCGTCATGCCAAAAACCCCTTTTTGACATGGTTTTTGACATAATTATCAAAAACCTAAATTTCTATCCAAAACATGTTTAAATTTGATATTAATAATCAAAATACTTTTTCAAATGAATTTTACAATTTGATTTCAGACACTGAAGTAAACTTTTGGAGTTTTAGGTTATTAAAATAAAGTGTAATAAGCAATCCTAAACGTAATTGAAGGGCTCGGGAGTAAATAATGGTAACTAGCATTTAAAAAAATCAAACATATGGCTTTTGAATAAGGCTTTATTGCTTCGAGAAATTACTGTAACAGGTCTTTTTTTTAATGAAGTCTGTACATTAATTAAGTGCTGTGTGTCTTGGGTATACTTAATAAATTTTTACAAGTGATTTTTTTTTTAATTTTAATTTGAAATAGTCGGATTTTTAGAATTTGTCAGATACCATTATTTACTCCCGAGCCCCCCCCCCCCCCCCCCAGATTTGTACACTGAGTACTAATTAATTTAGTTTTGCTTTTACTCAAAGGAAAAAAAATCACTTTAAATTCTGATGTAAAGATTTTTAGATTGATAAAATAGCTAATTAATAGTTATTAAAACATTTAAACAAAACTACTTTAAAAACTGGATTTAACTTTTAATACTTTTAACTTTTTTCATGACATAACAAGTTAATTTAAAAGAATAAGAATTAATTTTCATTAAATTTATTAATTTAATTTTTATTAAACTTGATCGATAAGATAACTAATTGATAGTTATATAAACATTTAAACAAAACTACTTTAAAAGCTGGATTTAAGTTTTAATATTTAACTTTTTCCACGGCAAAACAAGTTAGTTTAAAATAATGAGAAATAATTTTCATTAAATTTATTAATTTAGTGTTTATTAAACTTGATTGATAAGATGTATACATTTTTATTTAATATTTTTCAGGATGAGAAACCTTATATGTTTATAAAAAATCTCAATAACCACTGTATTTGAGTTTTTGACAGGTTTTCGACTTGTCACGTCAAAAACTGGTTTTTGACGTCAAAAACCCAACCCTGCCTACAAACAGGGACGTTGTTTCAAGTTTTTCCAGGGGGGGGGGGGGCAAAGGGTCCAAACACAATGTAATTTCATCAGAAAACATAAAAAATCACGCCCACTTATATGTAAATACATTGATTTCTAAAAGTCGGGGGGGGGGGGGGGAATTGACCCACCCTGCCCCCCCTAAATGACGGCCTGCCTACAAACCTGCATTCTTTTTCTGCTGAAGCTTTATCTTAATTTATAAGGCAGATACTAGTTAACTATTAATTTTACATTATGTTGACCACCTTGCAGTTTATGACGAGATATCTCGTCCATTTAACATGTATTCCTGGGACTGCCCAACCGCAGGGTGGTTAAAAATGGAAAACATGTTTTAAATGAACATTCCAGGTAAATGTTATGTAAAAATATTTAAAAAAAAAGCCATTTACTTTCCATCCTTTGGGCTCCAAGTCGGAGATAGACTGGAAGATTTGAATGATGGAACGTGGAATCATTCCCAAGTTGGACTCGTGACTTGGTGATGAAAAATCCACTATGTTAGCTGGACCTTCCATGGTAAACGTTTTACCAGAACCAGTCTGCCCATATGCAAATATGCAGACATTATATCCATCAAGTGAAGACTGCACAAGTTGGGAAATTTCACTGAAGACTTCCTTCTGAGAAGCAGACGATGGAAACACACAGTCAAAAGAAAATTCATGCTTAGCAGGAGCTTTGGAGCTGATCTGAAAAATTACATTTCATATAGCGAATAGTTCCGATTGAGAAGCAGATACAGCATTGTAAAGGAAAGGAAACAATCTTTCTAATCTGAATATTACTAATAAACACCAAAATGACATGAAATGTGCTCATAAAAACATAATTATGCAGGTCCTGGTGGGGTAAAGTGCTCAGTGGGATATACATTAAATAAATGGCTGTAGCTTAGAAATAAATATTTGAAAAAAAATTAAAATTTTTATTTTATATTTCAACAATTACAAATTTACTTTATATTCAAAATTTTACAACTGGCAAAACAAAATTTATTGAAAGCAGTTGTTTGGTTTACTTTGCACACATTTTAAAATCTGAATATGTTTCAATAATTCTCAAAGTTTTCTTAAAATTTAATAAGTTGAGCATTATTTTCATTCTTATCCACTAAAAGAATAGCAAGCGATTCTTATCAAGTAATGTAAACTTTACCAGGCTGGAAAAATTAGGTGGATTTTTTTTTTTTTTCACCTTTTTGGCATTATACTATAAAGACAATATGGAAAAAATCATGAAAGTGACTTTCTTTGTTAAATTAATTATTTAGCAAACGTGCACTTGGTAAAGAAGATACAGATTCATAAACCACATTAAGTACTGGCTGTTAAATTTTTAGAATAAAATGTTTCATGTTATTTATATTTTAAGCATAATCCAACTGACAGAGCCTATAAAAGTATTCGTTAACAATAACTCTTGTTCGGATTTATTTTACATTTATTATCATTTTAATTTCAATTACTCAGATTTATGTGAAAAAAAAAATTCCTTTAAGTATGAATTGTATAGTCAGCCAGCAAATAATCTACTTTTAACTTTATAAAATTTTCAGTTTGTTAAAAAAATATACATTGTGGCATGCTGAGCTTTTTTTCTCCAGATAGTGGTACTCTCCCTGAAAAGGTTGGCCACCTCTGTTTTAAAAGAGGAAAACTTGCTGATCTCAAAAGAGAGAAAATGAAAAACATATTTTGGTAGTTACAATCACATAGCCGTTTTCAGAAACTTGAAACTACAGACACTCGAAAACATCCATTAAAATGTAAAACTCTACCAAGTAAATAAATCAGGACATAAAAATCGTTAACAGTTTCATTAAAATTTAGAATAATCAATGAAGGAAAGACTGACTATAAGGTATGTTTAAATGTGATGAACAATCTATAGATTTAAAATTTAACAGCAAAATCCTAGTCAGGCAACAAATTACCAACACCCCAGGCATTTTTTTAACACTGAACATTACTCGAAACAGTGCTAAAAGCTAAAGACTGTCTGTCATGGCTAATCTTATTCATATAAGAAGCCTGATTATAGTTAAGACACTGTTTGTTTCGTTAGAATACTTTTGATATAAGACTGAATTACCCCAACAACAGAAAAAAAAAAATTTCAACACTGTTTATTAATCTTAATTTGTGTATTAAGTTCTAAAATGTTTAGTTTAAAGGAAGAATTACATTATATGTTAACATGGTTTTACATCAAAAACTGCAAATTTTATTAAGTAATAATATACAAAAATATTTTTTTTCTTTTTTTTTTTTTTTTGAATTTCATAAAAACAAGATGAAAAATGCAATTTCAAGATATTCTGATCAATACATTATTTAAAGAAAAAAAATTTCCATGGTATGATAAAATAATTTGTAGCATTCCAAAGGATTGCAAAAAGAATGTTAATTCAGGGAATGCTAATTCAAAATTCATAGCATTTTATTGAATACTTTACATTTTAATTTTCACTGAAAACATGTTTCAATTAAGCAACTCTCTTACTTCATTCAAACTTGTATCTGCCATCTGCTGTATTTCAAGTGTTTTTTCATTTATTCTCTGTATATTAGCCAACGTCATATTATTCCTTAATTCTTCTGGCAAAGCAGGTCGGATTCGGCAAAACACTCTAATATTTCCCTGCAATGTACAATTGATACAAATATACTAACAACTATTACAATTTTTCATATGATCAGAATAGCACATTGTAGTACTGCTGTTGCTACAAATGCATTCCCGATCCCCACCAACCTCAAGCAGTTCAAGTTTGTTCGAAACAAGTTAAACAAAGATGTTTTTCTGGTTGATCTTTTTTAAAACTCTTCATCATATAGTTTTGATTAGGGATAAACCGATAAGCCAATTACCGATTAATTTGTCATTGATTTTTTAATCGGCGGATTAATGATAAGGATGATTGTTTCGATATTAAAAATTTTACCGTCACTATTTATTCTCTTTTATACAGTTCCGAGTTTAGAAATAGTAAGTAATTTATTTCTGAGAGAAGTTCTTTTTCCATTTTCCTAATTTTCACAAAATAATTTCAATATGTTATCAAATTTTTTAGAACCAATTTTCATATTATTGTCAATAATATAATATTAACTCATTGCTAATTATGTTAATTGGACATAAAATATCAAAAAAGGTGTAGAGGAGTCTGTGGTGAGCACTCCAATTTAGGAATACTTTTAATTTAAAATTTTTAATAATTAGTAGCAATTTAAGTCAAGACTTTTATTCTTTGTGAAAATTAGAGATTACCTAAAAGCCCTGTGGCAGAATTTTTTTCAGCTTTCTAGAACCAATTTCTTTCTGCAACACTAGAATATTTTTCAATAATAAATATATACAATCTTACAGTAATACAAGGTGCTTTTAATTTATTAAAAACTTTACATCAACTGTGAGGATTATTATTCAGGGATAAAAACAGCTCTAAGTCAAAAAAGAGGAAAAATTGCACGGCTTAAAATTTTGATAGATTTTTTTTTTCATATTTTGCGAAATCTCCTCTTGATTTGCGCCGTGAAATTGGTAGATTAAAGGCATTTTTATTTTTTTCTTCAAAACCTCTTAATTGATCATTCTCTTTTCTTTTTTGAGTCATCCAAAACAATGTAGAAACAAAAAAAAAAAGGAGAGGAATGGAAACGGGGGGGGGGGGGGTGCAATTTTAGATGAATCAGATTCAAGAATGATTTCTCTAAATAATGTTGTTAGGTCTTTAGGAATTTTGATGAATTTTAAAGATCAAAATAATTTTTACAATTTTTTGACTAAGATCGCTAATATTTTAGTTGAATTTTCTTAATTTCTACCTCCAACAACAGCAACTTATGTTTTCGGCAGCATACCAAAATAAAGAACATAGTTCGCTGATAATTGCATGTCATTCTTGAGGTTTCAATCCTGCTGCATCCTAAAAACATTTCCATTATTTTTCAAGTTGGAAGTAATTTCAACCTCCACTACTTTAAATCAACTTATTTTAAGCTTTATTTTTATTAAGAGTGGGTTTTTTTTTTCCAAACTTGAAGCAAAATTAATCTTTTGATCGTGGAAAGAAAGAAAACATACAATAAAAATATTTTTGAAAAAAAAAAAAAAATATACAGACTTCAGAACTTCACTCGGCAAGTGCTCTAAAAACTAAAAAATAATTTTATTCCTTGAACACCATCGATACTACATTTAAACATTAGTTTTGAAGTCGGCGCAAAAACACGAAATAGAATCATTCGAAACAATTCAACTGTAAATATAAATTTCAATGAATCCAAGTTCTTTAATCGCTTTCCCATACACTACATTCACAACCACATATTTTTGTAATGGTACAAATATTCAGCTCTTAATTTTCAATGGTTTCTCTAAAAAATGTTGGCAAAATATAGTAAGCATCCTTTTACATACAGTTCTTGCGCCGAATTCAAAACTGATGTTTAAATGTAGAATCAATGCTGTTCAAAGAATAAAATTATTTTTTACTTTTTAGAGCACTTGCCAAGTAAAGTTCTGAAGTCTGTACAATTTTTTCTTTCAAAAGAATAAAATAAAAATGAAATTTTTATTTTATTCTCTTTACGGTAAATGTACGTCAGAAATGAGGAAATGTTTAATTGTCACTAACAATCCTTTCAAAGTATTAATTTCCTTTGAAAACGCAGGCCATCCATATATATAACTTTCTGTGTGGACATGATATTTTATCCGTGATGTTCTTGAAAACATCGCTTCGAGTTTTGAAAAAGTGAAAGAAAAAGACAGAAACATTATTATTTGACTAGAGAAAAGCCACGAAGAATCAGGCGAGAAACAAAAATAATATCAAATTAAAAATTTGCTATCGGCCAAAAGTTGAGATGAATTACTGAATAATGATTTAAATGGAGGAAAGCCTTCGAAAAAAAGGGATTTAAATTTCAATTACAGGTTTTAATTTCACAGAAATTAAGGGGTTTTAGTTAATTTCTCCCGAACTAATAGATGTTTCGAAAAATCCTATCTTAGTGGATCCTTTCGTAATCATGTGGACATGCCTGCCAAATTTTAAGTCTGAGGATTCAGCGGTATTGGCTGTGCTTTGATATATACACTGAAGTGACAAAAGTCATGGGATACCTCTTAATATCGTGTCGGCCCTCCTTTTGCCCGGCGAAGTGCAACAACTCGACGTGGCATGGACTCAACAAGTCGTTGGAAGTCTTCTGCAGGAATATTGAGCCATGCTGTCTCGATAGACGTCCATAATTGTGAAAGCGTTGATGGGGCAGGATTTTGGGCACGAACAGACCTCTCGATGGTGTCCCATAAATGCTCAATGGGATTCATGTCGGGCGATCTAGGTGGCCAAATCATTCGTTGGAATTGTCCAGAATTTTCTTCAAACCAATTGCGAACAGTTGTGGCCCGGTGACATGGCGCATTGTCATCCATAAAAATCCCATCGTTGTTTGGGTACATGAAGTCCATGAATGGCTGCAAGTGATCTCCAAGTAGCTGCACATAAGCATTTCCAGTCAATGTTCGGTCCAGTCGCACTATTGGACCAAGTCCATGCCATGAAAAAACAGCCCACACCATTACGGAGCCACCACCAGCTTGAACAGTGCCTTGCTGACAGTTTGGGTCCATGGCTTCGTGGGGTCTGCGCCACACTCGAACCCTACCATCGGCTCTTACCAGCTGAAATCGTGACTCATCGGACCAGGCCACGGTTTTCCATTCATCTAGGGACCAACCGATATGCTCACGTGCCCACGAGAGTCGCTGCAAGCGATGTCGTTCTGTCAGTAAAGGCACTCGAGTCAGTCTTCTGCTGGAATAGCCTAAGAAATCCAAATTTCTCCGCACAGTTCTAGCAGACACGTCCATTGTACGTCCCACATTGATTTTTACGGTGATTTGACGCAGTGTTGCTTGTCTGTTAGAATTTACGACTCTTTGCAGACGTCGCCGGTCTCGATCTTTAAGTGCAGGCGGTCGACCACTGCGCTGTCCATGGTGGGATGTTATGCCTGAAATTTCATACTCTCGGCACACTCTTGACACAGTGGATCTGGGAATGTTGAATTCTCTAACGATTTCCGAAATGGCATGACCCATGCGTCTAGCTCCAACTAACATTCCGCGTTCAAAGTCTGTTAATTCACGTCGTGCGGTCATCATCACGTTAAAACCTCTTCACATGAATAACTTGAACAGAAATGAAAGCTCTGTAAAAGCACTGCGCATTTATACCTGTTCTATGCGATGCTACTGCCATCTGAAAATTTGCATATTGCTATCCCATGACTTTTGTCACTTCAGTGTATATATATATATATATATATATATATATATATTACTCTGGGCATTGATTTATAGATTTAGAGATAAAAATTTCAAAAAGACCATTGAAAGGAATTTCATTATGTAATCCAGAGAAGCCATGCATTAAAAATTGTCATTATTACGGTTACTGTGATCACGATTTCTATTTCGATCGATTTCTGCAGGTTCCCGTTATCGAACCCGGAACACGAGAGGATGGGACCAATCGGAAGCGAAACCTTTTCGAACAAAAAAAAAAAAAAAGAATTTTTGAAATCGGTCCAGGCGTCTTCGAGTAATCTTATAACATCAAAAAAAAAAAAAAAATTCTCTGACGAATTGTATAACCTACTCCTTTGTTGAAGTCGGTTAAAAAGCGGAAAATGTACATATTAAGTGTTACAGTTGAATTTATAGTAATTAGCAATTTTACGCAAGTTTTATGAAAAAAAACCACATGTGCAAAAATGTTTTTAAACCTGTCTGAAAACATGTTTTATAACAGCCGCAACTTTAAAAAAGAAGGGCTAAAAGAGTTGATGAAAGTGAGCGTTACACACATGTTGCTTCTACCAAATATAACTTAGTTTTCGCTTTCTTTATACTTGTTTCAAATCTACATCTGACAGCCTAGTTCAATCAAGATAATAATAGTAAAATAAATTTATAATAATATTTTTGAAAGCACATTTTAATAGATTTGAATACAAATTTTATGAACATAAAGAATACAAAGCAAATAATAAATATCAAAAAACAAATACAAACCTTTAACTCTTGTACGGTATTATGCAGTATTCGACGCATACTTTCCCCTTCTCTTAGTTTTGCTTCTAAATCCAAATTGGTTTGTATTAAAGATGCCTTTTCTAATTCCAAACCTGAGCACTGAGTTCTTAGCCGTTTGTTTTCATTTCTTTCATTTTCAAGCATGTGCTAGAGAAAAACATAAAGTTTAAGATAATCATTCATTCATATTTCAAGGAATTGAATTTAATTGAAATAAAATTTACCTCAGTAGCCTCTAATTGAGTTTGAAGACCAGATTTTGAACATGTAAGACTGCTTATACTACTTTTCAAAGCAGCAGTTTCATCTTGATACATTTGCTGTAAATTACAGTAACTGCTCTGTAACACTTGGAGCTGGCCTTTAAGAGAAAGTATTTCATCATTTTTTTCTTTAGATAATGCCTCCATTTCTTCAGTTTTCTTTCTAAAAATGAAGTTAACATTTTTAATACATAAGAACTAGGGCATCAGAGTTAGTGATTAATATAAAAATATTTCACTTAAAGGCCAGATCTTGGCTCATTTTAAAAAATGCTATAAAATGTTTTGACCACTGTCATTCATCATCAAAACACAAGAGTTCAATTCTTGATTTTAATTTTCATTATACATGGTGTTTCATATTGAATGGGACAGAAAGAATAGCGCAGTGTGACTGCACTAATAGATTTATTCAGCCAAAACAAATTTATTCTGCAACTACAATTACACAAGTTTTATTTGGCCACAGTTAAAAATCATTGAATGACAAACACGACGCTAGAGGCGCTGTTAAACAAAATGTTGTCCATGCAGGAGAAATACCGCTGCGTTTTGGTACAACAATTAATGGGGACATTTACCAAGAGATGGCGACGTTACGACGTTACCTCTCTGGGTGGTTGCTCTCCCAGCTGAGGAAGCTGTTCCTGATTTCCTTTTGCAGAGAAATGGTGTTATCCCACATTGGAATAAAAACATAAGTGAGTTCCTGAATGAACTTCTACCCCATCGATGAATTGGCCGTTCTGGGAAACTCAGATCTAACGCCTTCTGATTTTTACTTCCTTTTACGTAGTAAAGGAAGTATTGTGATCACGAAAAAAATTTCACTCAAATTTCGGTCTAAATTTTGTCTTTGCTCACCCCTGAATGAATGTCGCGTAGTTTTTTCGACCTGTCAGCACGTGCATATGTACCTAACAACATACAAACAGACGAAAAATCAATTTCGACCACCCCCGAGTGAATTACGACGAGTTTTCTCGTAACGTCTGTATGTACGTATGTGCGGATGTATGTGCGTATGTGGCTCGCATAACTCAAAAACTATATGTCGTAGAAACTTCTAGCTTGGTATGTAGGCTCTGAGGGGGGTTTAGTTGTGCACCTCCCCTTGTGATTGCATTCGAATGTTCCCAAAGGGCTCTTTTACCCCTTTTTTTGGGGAAAATCAATGTTAATTTCAATACAGACTCAAGTGATATGAATTGGCGCCACCGCTTGGCGATATGTCGCCAAGCTTTTGGTCGCCAAGTGTTTGACGCCAACTTGGCGACATATCGCCAAGTTGGCGAAAAAATTATTTTTTGAATTTGGGTTTAACTTGGCGCTATTGGCGATATTTTGCGAAAAATTCACTAAATGATATTAAAATCAGCAATATTTAGAAAAATAACCATTGTAAAATATTTTTTGCATTGTTTCGTGGTAGATTAGGGGAGTAAATATTTGAATTGTTACCTTGCTCACTCCAAGCACTTTTTTTAACACTTAAGGCAACTACTAAGAAATTTACACGTAAAAGGAAGTAGTGTGGGGTCCATACCAGATATTTTTCTCTGGGGTTTTGCTAAAGACTAGGTGTTTGTGCCTTCCCTTCCTCAGAACTAGAGGAACCGAAGCAGCGGATAACTGCAGTGTTGAGCTCCATCACAAGGGATATGATATCACCAGGGCCGCCGACAGAGGGGAGGGCAGCAGGGGCAAAATCCCCGGGGCCCGGCCCAAGAAGGGGCCCGGGCTGCTAGTTAAAAAAAAAGGCAGTATATTTGGTTAACTGAACTTCATTTTTGTGTAGGCAAAGCAAAAACATCTCGCATCTACATGTGTCCACAGCAACGCAACGAGTGCTTGTAGCCCAATGCCTTAGGGGGCTATCTTCTGTAGTACTTATCAGGCATTTCTTACATGTACAATGGAGCACTTAACCCTTTTTTTTTAAACAAACCTTTATTTTCCCGACGAATCGACGTGGGAAGTCTCAACTGGGATAAATGTTTCTGGGAATTAGACAATGATACGAGGGGTCAATCCGATGGGGATGTCCAAAGAAGATTTTGTCAGAATCATCAAACTTTAACATACACGGAGCTTTTCATCACCACAGAAGATTTTACGAGTATACAGGAAGAACGAAATATTTTATTGGTAAGTGTAGTTTTTATTTTATTTTTACGCTCGTTGAAATCAAAATTCATACGTAAAAATGATAATAATTGAAGAGTTTGGTGGATGAAGGGGTTGTGTGACATTTTTTGAAAAAAAAAAAAAAAAGTCGAAGTCAATAGCTAAATAGCTATGAGCAGAAGTGTTATGAAGCAAAATTTAAATATTTCAACTCAGCTAGAAACCAAGATATGAAGAAATGAAACTGCTATGTAACATTATAAAAGCTACTACTGTAAAACTTGGAATCTTAATTACTCAAAAGAAGGATTTTGTTACAGAACAACTTCATCTTCCAAGCCCTTCAGTTTGTACCAATTTCAATCGCTGCTTTAGAAGGAATTTTTATGCTAGTTGCAGGAAAAAAAAAGAGGGAGAGAGAGAGAGAAAAGAAGCCGAAGGGGGGGGGGGGGTATTTTTGCTTTTTAGTTTGAAAGTGTTTTTAATTTAAATTTTTTTGTTTAATAAATAGCAGAACAAATACTCTCTCTCTCTCGTTTAGCTGCCTATCATTTAAATCACTTGCTTTGCAGACATTATGAAATAAAAATATTTTCAAAAATGTTCAATTAAAAAAATAACACAAAAAACTTTAGTTTTTAAAAATAAATATGAAAAAGTGCTTTTCCATTTGAACATTTTAAAGCTTAAAGCATGTTTTAAACTTTTATTTTTAAAATCTTCATTTTTCCTCAAGCTTAACTTAAAATGCGAGGTTGTTTGTGCAAATAATTGAATGTAGCAGCTCAAGTAAAATTAAATTTGATGCAGTAACTTAAATACTACAGATAGAATCATTTGTGCAGGAAAAATTATAAATCATTGAAAATTAAAAGTGCACAGTACATAATCAACAATACTATAACTTTTAATTCGTGTTCAACATTCATATTAATAAATATCTTTAATATATTTTATAATGAAAAATGATTGCAGTAATACTGCATTTCATTGTACATATATACATGTGCTATTTATTTATTTATTTCAAGAGAAGGGATTTTCGGTAAAATTTTGAGGAATGAAATCTGCGAAACTAAAGAAAAATTGCTGATGGAATTTTCGATTTGCATTATTTTTGTCAATCGCTTTGAACATTTTTGTTTACATTTTTATGTTAAAATTTAAATGCTGCCGGGCCAAGAACCTTAGCATTGACAATTGCTTACTGCTTGCATAGTTTGATTTTCAGTGCATATTTTTATTTCCTTAAAAAGAAATTTATACAAAGATCAGATTCATACAAATTAAAACAAATTTATAGATTTTATTCATTTTAAAATATCATTTTATCACAAATTTTGAAAAGTTATTTCAATCACTTTGGCAAGGATTTTATAAGAATATTAAGAAATATAAAAAATATTCTTTAATTCTATTTGAAAAAAAATCTATATGCTTGATTCTCACTAAAAAGTAAAAAATCAAATAATAGATATATGGTTCATTGATTACAACACTAGGACTCTCCAAAGTTTTCAGTGATTAAATGATATTTTAATATTAGGTTAATTTTAAAGCCGAAAATAACTAGCGAGAACTTTAAATTTTGACAACACTATTCAAACATTTGCCGAAAGAAAAGAAAGGAAAGCAAAGTTTTAATGAACTTTCAAAGTGAGGAATAACGCTTTTAATAGTCAAGAAATGCAATTTTTTTCAAAGGATTTTAAAACACATACATGTGTAATTTATGTAAATATATATTATTAATTTTGTGAAGTAGTGATAGAATTATTAATAGTTATTAGTAAATTGAAGTAGGAATATTATTTGTAAATTTGTTTTATGTATTTCTGATTTATTCATATGCATTTATATCATAGTAAACTTAAAAACAGTACAAGAAGATTATAAAAACATAAAACACACAAAAATATAAAATTGGAAGAAAAACTAGCAAATACGAAATACTATTATTTTTCTTCACTGCACCGAACGTAAGTTGTCTTAGCAGTGAAGAATTTTTTTGGAACGAGGGGGGGGGGCGCATGTCAGTACTTTACGCCGGGGGCCCGGTAAACCTCTCGGCGGCCCTGGATATCACAAGTGTGGCTGGAGCTTGATTGCCGTGTAGACATTTGTCCTGTCACAGGAAAGGCACATATTGAGCACCTGCAGAAACTTAAATGTAGTTTCAGAGGAATTTGAATTTTCCAAATATATCAATTACAACGTTCACAATCGTGTTCTCTTTTTGTCCCATTCAATATGAAACACCCTGTATAGGGACTGGCATCAGTTCTGATCTAACTGCCTGCATAGCTGATAACACTGCGAGCTGAAAATTAGGGAAACTCATGCTTGCTAGCTTTTGAAAATGGGCATCAGTAAAACTTCATCTTGCATGCCACTATCTGATTTGATTAAAAATTTGCTCAAATTTAATCAAGAATGAAGAAAATTGAGAAAAATGCAAAGATATGAGTGAGGTTAATCAACGGATATATCAAACTTAAGTAATAAATTACTGTCCCTACACCAGAGAGAAACTGCAGCAATGATATGGTTAAACTCATAAATATAAGTCAAACTTGGTTACTGTATGATTCCCAATGAGGATGAAACAGTGGTATCTGGATAACATGGCTGAGCTAGCAGTGTAATATCTCAAACATTTAGACCAACTAATATGAGCACTAAAATTTTAAGAAAGTTGAAGATCCTGAATTTAGGAAACTTACAATAGTTCCCAACTTTTATATAATACCATTTAAATTCTCTAATTTTGATATTTCATTACCATCCTTATCATCATCCCGCAATTTTTAGAAAAATTGCGTAATCTGAAGTGGCTCAAATTAGATGCAGCTGGATTGAAACTCCAGAGAGGATGTGGCCAAATGGCAATTGTGCAATTCTTTTGCTGTAGAATATGAGATAAAAGGGAAGTAAAAAAAAAAAATCTGGTATGGACCCTACACTACTTCCTTTTACGTGTAAATTTCTTAGTAGTTGCTTTAAGTGTTAAAAAAAGTGCTTAGAGTGAGCAAGGTAACAATTCAAATATTTACTCTCCTAATCTGCCACGAAACAATGCAAAAAATATTTTACAATGGTTAATTTTCTAAATATTGATGATTTTAATGTCATTCAGTGAATTTTTCGCAAAATATCGCCAATAGCGCCAAGTTGAACCCAAATTCAAAAAATAATTTTTTTGCCAAATTTGTCGCCAACTTGGCGACACATCGCCAAGTGGTCGCGCCAATTCATATCACTTGAGTCTGCATTGAAATTAACACTGGTTAACCCCAAAAAAGGGGTAAAACACCCCCTTGGGAACATTCGAATGCAACCACAAGGGGAGGTGCACAACTAGACCATCCTCAGAGCCTACATACCAAGCTAGAAGCTTCTACGGCATATAGTTTTTGAGTTATGCGACACACATACGCACATACAGACGTCACGAGAAAACTCGTCGTAATTAACTCGGGGGTGGTTGAAAAGGATTTTTCGGCTGCTTACATGTTGGTAGGTACATATGCACGTGCTGACAGGTCGAAAAAACTACTGAACATTCATTTGGGGGTGAGCAAAATCAAAATTTAGACTCAAATTTGAGTGATTTTTTTTTCGCGATCACGATACTTCCTTTACTACGTAAAAGGAAGTAAAAAATGGTAAGCACAAAATTAACAGTAGCCATGAGATATAGTCACACAGTAGAGGAAAACAATAGAGTTTTTCCAAGGGAGATGCAAACAGATTTTGAAATGCGCAAAAAAATCGTGGCTAAGGCGTAAAAGCATAGAAAACAACTAAAATGCGCAAATTTTATGTTTAATTCACAAAAATTGACAAATACAGAAACTTATGTGTAAAATTCTGGATTCTTTGCAAGAATATACTTATTGGCAAAAATTTTAGTACAAAAGGAATTTTTAATATGTGAGAAGAAATTCCCTTCATTTGTGCTGGTATCCAACCAGAAATTTGGCTATCGGACATCCCACAGGATCTGAAAATCAGAAATTAAGATAATTAAATTATAATACTAGCTGCGTTGCCCGGTCTTGCACGGTGAATCTTAAAAATAAAACTTATGTCAAGTGACGCATGCCTAAAAGCAGGGCTGCGGAGTCAGAGGAAAAATGGTCGACTCCGACTTTTTTTAAATTTTTTTTTTATACCCAAATGTGAAGAGGGGAAAACACTAAACAGAGGTTGAAATGCGAAGTCCATTTATAAAAGTTTCATTTTTATTCATAGGCGTAGACAGGACTCACGTTCGGGGGGAAGGGGGGCAAGCAGCGGTATCCCAATTGGAGGACACAAGAGGCCACTGTGACCTCACAAAAAGTTACAATTTTCCCAAGAATTCTGGCAGGTTATTTCACCATATTTACCTCTATTCTGGTTGGGGTCACTGTGACCGAGCAAAAAGTCCATTTCTCCCAAGCAAAAGACAAATGCCATCGCCAGACTTTCTTTTAACACATTGCGTTTTTGATGCAAGACACCTAGGTTTGATGCGTGACGCCCAGGGCGGACAGCCTCCCCCCCCCCCCCGCTCCTCCGAAGCGACACTACTGCTTTCTAATAGTACTGACAAAAAGAAGATTGAAAGTGGCAAACTTCATCTATAACGTGCTGAAAAACGGCTGTTTTTCCAAAGGAAAGATTTTTACAAAATCAACCATGCAGCTGCAACCTGTTCAAAGCAAGGACTATGACAAAAGAATTACGAAGTACGAGCTTTTGCATTATTTTTGTTTGGATTTTATGTCACCTTTAAATCTAGGAAGAAAAATTTCCACCGTGCTTACTCAACAGGTTGCATGCGTGCTACACAAAAGCTAATGAGCTCAAATTCACAAAAATGCTTGACCGTATTAGCAACTAAATGCACTTAAAGCTCTTAAAGTTTCAGACCTAGAGTGTGATAAACTTTTTTGCAACATAAGCCTAAACATAGCAATTCGTTTCACAAGGCAGACCTGCCATTCAGGAACCATTTTTTAGGGATCCTAGATACTCAGGATTTGAATCTTGGGAGCTGAAAATCTGCATATGTTAGTTTTAACAAGAAGTTCTGTCAAGAACTAAACGAGCCTACTTTCCCGTACATCGACATAGGCATTGTAGCATCTGATCAATATTCTCTTGATTATCTAAAACTAAAAATTATGTCAAACATATCTTTTTGCACTTAAAGCTGATTTCTGAAAGCAAAATATACCCCTCTCATCAGATAAAATAGACACGTAAAAAGTAAATAAACGAGTCAATAAAGTTTTGTCGCACCTTTAAAAGAATGTAACTGCTATAGTTCTTCCGTAGAAAAATTCCACAATCGTTTTCAAAAGAAAAAAAAATAAATAAAATAAAAGTACAAAGAACTTCAAAACACATTTTATCAAAGAAAGAAAAAAAAAACTCGTTCGTTAATAAAATGTCTTGAATTTCATTTTTAATCCGTTGCCAGTTGTTAAATATAAATAAGGAATAAAATGCTCTCGTGAATGAAAAATTTTTGTTAACAAAAAAAATCGTCTGGTAAAAAAAAATAATAATAAATTAAACAAAACAAATAAATAAATATACAAAAAATCGTCTGCCCAGTCAGTCATTTTTTCTGAAACTGCATTTCCGCCACGTTTGCGGAGTCGGAGTCGGAATCAGAGTCCTCACAGAAGATTATTCAAAAAAGTACTTTACAATACATTATTTATCAAAACCATTTTCTTACAAAGTTAGTTTGAAGGAAATCCGCCTTGAAGTTCAGAATCAACATTCAATTTAAATTTCTCCGTAGGCGCTCATGTTAAAATGTTTTCTGAACGGTTCATCATTGAACGAAAAATGGTTCAAATTGAAAAGTGAAATATAGGAATGAGCCTCTCCGAGATCTTTCGAACAAAAAAAAGTTTATTCAATTCGGACGGTTCACTTAAAAGTTATTAGGTGGGGAAAGGTTGTTTGAACAGTTCAATGTTGAACAAAAAAAATGTTCAAACTGAAAATTTAAATACGGTAATGAAGCATCCTTGCTGAGATCTTTTGAACAAAAAAAAGTTTGTTTAAATCGGACTGTTCATTCAAAAGTTATTAGGTGTGAGAGCTTGTTTGAACGGTTCAATGTTGAACGAAAAATTGTTCAAATCGGAAATTTAAAAACGGGGATGAAGTATCCTTGCCGAGATCTTTCGAACAAAAAAAAGTTTGTTTAAATCGGACGGTTCACTCAAAAGTTATTAGGGGTGAGAGCTTGTTTGAACGGTTCAATGTTGAACGAAAAATTGTTCAAATCGGAAATTTAAAAACGGGAATAAAGTATTCTTGATAAGATCTTTCGAACAAAAAAAACTTTATTCAATTCGGACGGTTCACTTAAAAGTTATTAGGTGGGGAAAGGTTGCTTGAACGGTTCAATGTTGAACGAAAAATTGTTCAAATCGAAAATGTAGATACGGGAATGAAGTATCCTTGAAAAGACCTTTCGAACAAAAAAAAGTTTGTTCAAATCGGACTGTTCATTCAAAAGTTAGTATCGCGGGACCGGTTGTTTGAACGGCTCAAAGTTGAACCAAAAATTGTTCAAATCGAAAAATCAAATATGGGAATGAGCTGTACTCACCGAGATCTTTCCAACAAAAAAAAGTTTGTCCAAATCGGAATGTTCATTCAAAAGTTATTAGGGGGGACAGACAGACCGACAGACCGACCGACCGACAGACCGACCGACGCACAAATTCCCCATCTCAATACCCTACTTTCAAATTTTTAATTTTTCGATATTTATTTCATTTTTTTTGCTTCTTTTTGACTTTTTTTTACTTGGAGATATTTTTTGAACTTGCCGATATTTTTTGGACTTGGCGATATTTTTTGGACTAGGCGACATTTTTTAGATGCATTAAGCCAATTTTAATGCTTTTTTCGTCTCTTTTATTTTTAACGGGAAAGTAGGCTAAAAACATGTTTTCACATCCATAAAATCTCATCCAAATCAGAGGTGGTCGGAGTCGACCCCTTTTTCAGCGACTCCGACTCCTTTGGTCCAAAATCCGTCCGACTCCGACTCTTCGACTCCGATGCCCTGCCTAAAAGTCCCAATTAGATAAACGTAATATTTTGCCAGGACTCAGTTCCAAAAATTAATTAATTGACAAATATTTGTACTACAACGGTTTTGTTTAAAAAATATTTTGAAAAAGGCAAAAGTTTGTTTCCTCTTAATAGTGATAATTATCATTTTGTGCAGCAGATACCAAATAAGAGAATTCATTTAAGAATGCTTCAAAAGAAGGGAAATAAAAAAAAAAACAAAGGAAAAATATTTATGAGGGGCAGTTAACTTTTTTCTTGTTTAAAGCAGGATCAATTCTGTCTCTAGCTTGTTTAACTGGCTATTAATTTTTTTTGGTACTTTAGATTACAGGTACAAAAAGGAGGAAAATTCCAGCTAACACATATGGGATGAAAATGATGGTAATACAGTCGAACCTTGTTAAAACAATCTTAAAAGACCTTTAAAATCAATTTGTCCTATATGAACAGCAATCAACAAGTAAAAAGACTGAGATTGCTTGCTAATGTAGTTAATCTTAGCAGTGAATTTGTTTTAAGCATGTTTAAATAAATACGGTTCTACTCTATTATTCTCAGAACTACAACTTAGGGCTCGAGATACAAAGTTCGAGTTTTAAGTCTAAAATCACTCAATTCATAATCTTTGAAAACAATTCTAAATTCTCCAACAGATAAGGCAACATTTCTTTTTTAATATTAAAATTCACTATCTCTTTTAATAATAAAATTTTTACAGTGGCGAATCATAAACTTACTTTAAACTTTCTGTCAACTGTTGAATTTGACATGATGCTTCTTCAGTTTGTGCAGATTTAATTTCAACATTCTCATTCAGCTTGGAGTTCACAGCTTCTAAAGAAGCAATTCTACTATTGGTTTCTTCTAAATTTTTTTCTAAAGAAGCATTTCTTTGTTGCACTTTTTGGAAAATCTCTTCCATATCTTGCACTCTTCCTTTCAAATCCCAAGCTGGTCTTTTTGCCTTGGGAGCTACTTTTGGCACTAAGGCAGCAACACTCATAGCAGGCATACTGCCCCTCATCAACTCTGAATCTGCTAGAGGTCGAAGAACAACTATGAAAAAACAGCATTTCTGAATTATATTAAGCACAATATCACAACAAAAAGACATTTTGCTTTTAGCGAAGCCTCATATCCAAATCCAATAAGAGCATAAGATTTAGATTCTCAAATATGATATTCGAAATATAGAAAAAAGGCAGAATAAAAATGATACATTGCAACAATGCTGAAAGGCAATTAAATTTCAAATACGGTTTTGTACTGTAAGAAAACTCCATTGATTCAAAAACATTTGCTTAGAACTCTGCATTAAATATCATTTAAATAACAGACCTCGTAGTGGCTGCGAAACAATCAAGGCACAATATCAGAAAAACCTCACACAAAAATCAAGACGTTTAAAATTCTTCATTTTGTACAGCATGTTAATATGTATGTTAGATTTTGTATTGTTGCTTAATCAATGAGAGGTGTTATTTAATCAATTAAAATATAAGATATTTTTGAGATTAAATAGAAATACTACAACTTAAATTATTTAATCAAGACAACAATAGCAGTGAGAATCCATCGGACAGTAGATCATCAACAAAATCAAACTCTTTTTTTTAATACAATCTATCTCAAAAAAAAAAAAAAAAGTAAGAAACACTACAATTTAAAAGAAATCTGATCATAAACTTTTGTGCAGACTTGAAAGGAATCAATTGTATCTGACAGTATAAAATTTGCGGGATTGGATTTCAATTACTAACTTTTTACTTTCTTCTATATCTAATATATAGAAGAAAGTATTGGTTTCGTGAAAATTTTCGAATGTCGAATTTTGACAGATTTGCACGTTTTGAGGTGCTCTGAGTCCATTTCGACCATTTTTGGAAAATGTCTGTCTGTCTGTGTGTGTGTGTGTGAGTCTGTATGTGTGTGACCAGTTTTTGTGGCCGCGCTAGAGCAAAAACTACTGAATGAAATCGAACAAAAATTTTTGCACATATGTACCACCATGTGAACTGGTGCACCTGACTTTTTTTAGCGAATTCCTCCAAGGGGGGTGGAGCAATCGCACGTGTTCTGCGCGGGGGTGATTGCTATATCTCAGGAAGTAACCGGCGGAATCAAACGAAAATTGGTCCATAGGTAGACCCTACTGAGTACAGGTGCTGATTCAATTTGTTTGTCAATATCTCGAAGGGGGGTGGAGCAATCGCACGTGTTCTGCGCGGGGGTGACTGCTATATCTCAGGAAGTAACCGGCGGAATCAAACGAAAATTGGTCCATAGGTAGACCCTATTGAGTACAGGTGCTGATTCAATTTGTGTGTCAATATCTCAAAGGGGGGTGGAGCAATCAAAAGTGCTTATTTTGTCATTGCACCTACTGTATCTCGGGAAATATTGCTGCGATTTGAATGAAATTTGGAATAACACTAACCCAATATGGAAGCAAGCATCGATTAAATTTTGGCGCCAATCGCCCCAGGGGGAGGGTGGGGTGATTTTTGCGCTTAGTCAACAATGCGAAAAATTAATTCATTAAAAAATCGCTTTCACGCTATTTAATTATCAAAACAGCTGAAAACTTTCAATGATTTGAAATTTTTAACTGTTGCCAATTTCTTTTTACTAACAAATAAAATGTTTGCAATTTATCTAAACAAGACTTTTGCAATGATTTCCAATTTCGCTCATTGATTCTGCATTTGCAGGGTTATTACGATAATTGGGAAATTGGAGCTGCCTCCAATTACTCGGGCGAGTACGTATTTTATTTTGTAACCGGAATTCATAAGATAGATATAGAAGAAAGTTTCGTGACGGCCACGACAGCTAGTTTTTTGTGTAGTGATTTGCAACATCATCTCTTCTGAGTTCTATAAGACTTCAAATTTCAGTTAAAATGTAAAAAGGAAATGAAAGTAAAGAAAATAATTCTGAGTAGGGATGCACCGATAAGCAAATTGGCCGATTACATTAATCGGCTATTCATAATCGGCCGATTAGTGATAAGGATGATTGTTTTTCTATTACCAATTTTACCATCACTGTTTTTTCTCTCTTATACAACTCCAAGTTTAGAAATAGTAATTTATTTCTGATCAAAGATTTTTTTCCATTTTCCTAGTTTTCACAAAATAATTTCCATATTTTATCAAATTTCTTAGAGCCAATTTTGATGTTATTGTCAATAATATTATGAACACATTGTTAGTTAGGTTAATTGGACATAAAAATTCAAAAAAAGGGGGAGGGGAGTCTGTGGTGAGCACTCCAATTTAGGTGTACTTTTAATGCGTGTTTTTACTTTCTTCTATATCTAATATATTGAAGAAAGTATTGGTTTCGTGAAAATTTTCGAATGTCGAATTTTGACGGATTTGCACGTTTTGAGGTGCGCTGAGTCCATTTCGACCATTTTTGGAAAATGTCGTCTGTATGTGTGTGTGACCAGTTTTTGTGGCCGCGCTAGAGCAAAAACTACTGCATGAAATCGAACAAAAATTTTTGCACATATGTACCACTATGTGAACTGGTGCACCTGACTTTTTTTAGCGAATTCTTCCAAGGGGGGTGGAGCAATCGCACGTGTTCTGCGCGGGGGTGACTGCTATATCTCAGGAAGTAACCGGCGGAATCAAACGAAAATCAGTCCAGTCCATAGGTAGACCCTACTGAGTACAGGTGCTGATTCAATTTGTTTGTCAATATCTCGAAGGGGGGTGGAGCAATCGTACGTGTTCTGCGCGGGGGTGACTGCTATATCTCAGGAAGTAACCGGCGGAATCAAACGAAAATTGGTCCATAGGTAGACCCTATTGAGTACAGGTGCTGATTCAATTTGTGTGTCAATATCTCAAAGGGGGGTGGAGCAATCAGAAGTGCTTATTTTGTCATTGCACCTACTGTATCTCGGGAAATATTGCTGCGATTTGAATGAAATTTGGAATAACACTAACCCAATATGGAAGCAAGCATCAATTAAATTTTGGCGCCAATCGCCCCAGGGGGAGGGTGGGGTGATTTTTGTGCTTAGTCAACAATGCGAAAAATTAATTCATTAAAAAATCGCTTTCACGCTATTTAATTATAAAAAAATCTGAAAACTTTCAATGATTTGAAATTTTTAACTGTGGCCAATTTCTTTTTACTAACAAATAAAATGTTTGCAATTAATCTAAACAAGGCTTTTGCAATGATTTCCAATTTCGCTCATTGATTCTGCATTTGCAGGGTTATTACGATAATTGGGAAATTGGAGCTGTCTCCAATTATTCGAGCGAGTACGTATTTTATTTTGTAACCGGAATTCATAAGATAGATATAGAAGAAAGTTTCGTGACGGCCACGACAGCTAGTTTATAATTGGTAGCAATTTAATTCAATACTGTTATTCTTTGAAAATTGGAGGTCATCTAAAAGCACTGTGCTAAGGAGAAAACTATCGCCACATGAAAAATGTTGCAACATTGTCTATGTATATTTATTCAAAGTAGGAGAGTTAATTAAAAAAAAAAATTATATCAACTGTGAGAATTATTATTACCGTTAATAAAATTGTTCATTATAGTTTCTTAGTGAAGGTATACTTTAAAGCATAGTCTTTGAAAAATATTTTTTCGGCCGATTAATCGGCCCGATTTTGCCGATTATTAATAATCGGCAAAGTAGCCGATTATGGCAGATTAATCGGTACTGCTGATTAATCAGTGAATCCCTAACTCTGAGAAATACACTTCTGTTGACAGCCTTTATTTGAATTCTAATTTGAAAAAAATAATAATGCTTTTCAGTAATGCTAAATAGGTAAAGGTCAAACTGAGAAATTTTATAAGTGGCCCACTAAACTCAAAAAACTTTATGGCCACCAGTATGACAGAGTCTTTAAGTACAAAAGAGGGGAGTGTAGTTTTCACTAGCTTCATAAAGAAATAAAGAGAATTTTTTACATGTTAAAAGGAGAGTTTTTAAAAGTTTTAAAGAGTACCAATTCATTTGTATACAAACATGGAAAACTGAATTTGTTTGAAAAAAACGTCAAGCGACGAGAAACGAAAAGAATATGAAAGTTCGTAAATACTATTTTATCCTTATTTTAACAAGAAAAATTCAGTAAGGATTAAAATATTTTATGCATAAAGGTGTACATTTTCAAATATCATTCTATTAGAAAAAAAGCATAGTAATAATGATTAAATAGTTTAAATGTGAAGATACATACAATTTCTTAAAGTTAGAAATTTTGTCTTTGACAGGTTTCTGAAATGAAAGATTCAGTTCAAGTTGAATGAGATTTTTTAATTTTAATAAATGTTGATAATCGAATGATGATATTTTGGGCAAAATACCAAGTTTTTAGATAACATACACAAAATATTTAAATACCTACTGTGTTACTGATGAGTTTTTATATTTATTGTTAATTACAAGACAATAATTGAAGAATAAACAAATGATAAAATTGTTCAATTTATTTATGCACAAAAAGTACTTTATGAGAATGAAGCAGGTTGTGATGAGAGTTTAGGCCTAAAATTATTAGAGAGGGAGGGCTAAAGAGGCATGAGATTAAATTTAACCACTAAAATCATATTTTGAACAGGAAAAAAACGACAAAGAAATCACTAACAGAATACTACTATCTATGGCTCGAGAAAATGTAGAAGAATTATGCACAGGCAAGAAAGGAAACACATTTTAGATGTTTATTTTTTCAAAGGTTAAACTGGTATTGTTCTGCTAAGTTTATCTCTTAATAACTTCTGAAATTTTTAGTTAATGATTGAACATCAAGATACCATAGATACTCAAGCTACATTATGAAAAGAAAAAAAAAAAAGCAATCATTCATACATTGTCATTAAACTATGAGCACTAATGAAGAATTGGTAAAACCTCACTAAGATACCACCTTTGACTTTCTCCAACATCTATCACTAAGGTTGTCAGTTTAAGCAGGTTTGACAGTACATCATAATTTTATCAATAGAAGTTTAATGCAATTACCTAATATCTGCCTTATACATACTAAAACAAGTTTACCTTTTTTAGTTCTGTTTGAAAAAGGAACACTTCTTTCTTGCGATGGTTGAATTGTCCCTAAAGCGTTCCTTTTTAAGACACCACCAAAAGCTGTTCTTGCCTTTTTAACTTCCACAGCATCCTAGAAATAATATAAGCAACATTAAATACAAAAATTACCTGTTTAGTCAAAGCACTTTACAAGTGATTTTTAAGGACTTAAAATTTTTTTCAACACGAAAGATCATTGAAATTTAGTAATGAGTGATATGAAGTTTCAAAATGAGACAGCAATGTAATACATTGTCGATATGCTTATTTTTATTTAAAATAGGAAAATTAATTTATTTAAAGGTTGCATCAACTATGAAGATTATTTTTTCATAATCCATTCTTTGAGTTTTTTGTTTTGCTTTTACTCACTACACTTTCGTACTACATGTTATTCTTATGTTTGCAGAAAATTATTTATTTCTTGCTTGTAACTTTATTTATCATAGTTTCTTGTTCATTGCATACTTAAAATAATTTTATTCAAAACATATTTTTATGTCAGCTCATCAGCGAAATTGAAGACTATAAATAAATTAAAATACCGTAAATCAGGGTTACTTGGACCTTAGGGGGTTACTTGAGCCCACTACAATAAAATGATAAAATCTAGGTTTGTTACCTACTAGTTGAAGACTTGCACGTAGTTCCTCGTTTTTCCACTAGATAGAAGCCCTCTGCAGTCTCTAACGCTAGTACCAAACCCAGATTTTATCATTTTACTGTGGGCTCAAGTAGCCCTCTTGTGGGTCCAAGTAACCCTGATTTACGGTACTCCTGTTTTAGTATTCCAATTTTTTAAGTTCATGAATTTAATTATTCCTCATAATGTCATAAGAAAATCAGCTGTAAAGAATCTTTTTCAATATTCCATTCAGTTTTATATGCACTATATGAACTATATTTGTCTTATTTTTACTCTGTACATTTTTATACTACATGTTATAGTAAGCACTGCAGAAATTAGCACTGCATTTATTTACCACTAGTTGATGTGCTCGGCGTTGCATGGGTTAAAATGCAACATGCCAAATCCAAGAAAATAAATGTATGACTTTCAACTAAGCCCAGTAGAATCATATTTCTTAAAGCTATTTTTTGTGATCATGCGGTAGATTAACTGGGTGTGAAGAAGAACGTGAAATCAAACTTAAATGCGTTATTTATTTTATCCGTGTGATTTTCCAAAAAATAATTTTCTATTTTCTAACTGTTGCCAATATCAATTCTCTTTTTATTTAACCCGGTATCGATTATTGGCATAGATGAATATAAAAATCCTAAGAAAGCAATAAATTTCATACTTACTCCAGAGAAGCCTTGGTTCAAAATTTTCATTATGATCACTATTAATATTGTTGTTGCAAGGCAACAAATTTTTGCAACAGTGGATTGAAAGTTTAATCATTTAATGGGGAAACTACATGAAATTTACTGTTTTCCATAATAACTTTTTGAAACTAAGTTTTTTAGAAATAAATTATAGCATATCCTGCATTCCTGTTTATGTAGCTATCTACAGTGAAAAAATGGTTAAAATCGGTCCAGTAGTTTTAAAGATTACCCCGGACATACGTACATACAAAAGTAATCATTTATGTATATATAGATGAATAAAATTATTCA
Source organism: Uloborus plumipes (assembly GCA_038373865.1). Lineage (NCBI taxonomy): Eukaryota > Metazoa > Arthropoda > Arachnida > Araneae > Uloboridae > Uloborus > Uloborus plumipes. The sequence continues at coordinate 62,890 of JAXGGA010002780.1, read as the reverse complement.
TCCTAGTTCCTTAGTGTGAAGGTACAATTAAAAAAAAAAAAATTCTGACGATTAATCAGCAAAGTGGTCGATCAATCAGTGCATCCCTAGTACAATTAAGTTAATTTTAGTTGTTTGGGAGGAGCATAGCCTCCCTCTGTGTCCCCTAAAATCCGCTACTGGTGGCTATACATCATGATACAGAAATTTCTACTTTGCCTGACCCTAATACTTACATAAGCAAAACACATTATTGCTATGCTTTGACCTCCATTAATCGAATCGTCAAATAAAATTTGCCAAATATGGAAATTCTTTGTAAGGTTGCAGTCACCGCCTGTGCTCTCTGATTGGTGTTCCCCTATGCTCTTATTTTTATCTTCAGCTCTCTTATAGCTGTTCCAGTCTGACCTAAACCCCCCCCCCCCTAAATTTCCTAAAAAAACTATTTTTTTTTTCCTGAATAGATAACCTCTGGAGCAGAACTGGCAAACCGTATAATAGTTTACTGTTCACAATTTTTAAAACAAATATTTTTAAAATACAGCTTTGCAGAAATGCCAGCAGTGCGCTGTTTAGAATGGGCGGCTCTCTACTTTTTACACTTTTTCTACATTAAAACAGGTGCTCCTTGTTATTCAAACGACATGTAAGCCATATTACTGCAAATTCATGCAATAGCACAATTAGTTTAATTATAATTGAAATGCTGAAATGTTAAATAAAAGCCTTGAGTATTCAATACTCACCTTAGTCTCTGCTGGTCTTTTTCCATTTATTTTATTCTGAACAGGTAGTCTTGCTACAGGTTTTAAGAATTCATTTTTACTTGCTTCTCCATCATTTCTACCAAACCCAATCTTAGGTATTTTACTCATATTTCTTAAGAAAAAAAAAAGCAAATAATTAAATTACATAACATATTACAAAAAGCACAGAATATAAATTTAGCTAAGCATTACTGGAATATTTTCATAAAGAGTGAAATAGCAAATAATGAAAAGAAGGAATAAGAATCTATCTAATAACGAATTAGCAGACACATTTCAATGTAATTTTGTAAACCAGGGTTGTTCACAACATTGAGGTCATAGCGCAGACAGTGCCATTAAAATGTTGGCAAGGAGGAGAGAAAATTTTCCATTTCCTCTTTTTTTGGAGCTTTGCAGTATTTGGAGGAGCACCATTACTCTTGTGAGTCGGAAGGGGGGGGGGATCCCTTTTTAATCTGACAGTTCTTTAAGACTAATTTCATCAAAATTAACTCCACAAAATTGCAGAAAATACTAAATTTTTTAACATATAGTGGATTAAGCTTCAGATGTAAGACTCCCTTCCAGTTTTATGCCTGGAGAGGAACGAAATGGAAAGAAAGAATTCGATTGGCGACACGATAAGCCAAAAGGCTAACATAATAATAAAAAAAAAAACACCAGGTTAAACTGTTAACTGCCTGAAAATTCATAATTTCGTTCCTAAGGATTCTTTTGATGTTAAATCATTATTTACGAACATTCCTATCGAGGGTGCATTGTTATGCCTTCAAAGGAGACTTTCAGAATTTCATTTTGCCTCTGGGCCATTTCACAGTATTTGGATGTTGCGGACTCTACATTTCACAAAGTTCAAACATCAATATTTACAACATAAAGATCTAAAAGTTAATTCTTTTTTTGCTAGTGTAGAAGTATTACCAACACACAAACTCAAAATAAAAGGAAGTGCTAATTCAACTGTAAATTAATTAGTTAATGCAGAAAAAGTGTTGTGTTGCGGACTCTACACACAAAAGTACAACAAAAAAATTATCAGGATTAAGTGCTAATCCCTCTGAATCTATTTATCCCATATTATCTATGCTGTTTATTTTTAACACTGATACACTATTGATGCTTGAAGTACAAAAATTTAATTTTTAAAATGAAACATTGAAAAAATATAGGAAAAAAACTTCACATACACAGTAAAATGCCTTGCGTTGCGGACTCTACAAAATGTACCAATTGACTTTTGCCATAACTTTTAATTTAAATTGGTTTTACTAGGAAAAACTAATGAAAGATTTTTAGATTTACATTTGTTTTACAAGAAAAAACAAGTTATTAAAGAGTTAGAAATAATCTTTTTACGAGAAAAAAAAATTGAAGTCTTTCAATAAGAGAAGAAATAATGTTTGCTATTTTTTTTACTGTAACCAAAAATCTACCATAGTCCATAGGTGCTGGATCTCCTGGAAGTTTCATAAAGTATCCTATGGCAGGAATTGTTTCCTTTTCTTTTTTTTTGTTTGAATTTGTTGCTACCTACCGGCTGAAACACAAATTTAGCTCCAATAGATTTCTTTAAATCTTCATTAGCTATTTCTCCTGTCCACCATTTGTCATTAAATATGACAGCAATCCATTCACCTTTTTGAAGAGACTGCTTGTGGTGTGATAAAGTGATTTTATCTTGATTCAGCTCCTTATTTAGTAAAGACATGTCAACTTGTTTCGAGTCAGCATATGCGGAGTTAACACTGCATATCACTCTTTGCTCATGAATTCTAAAGTGGTTCATTTTCCTAGTTTGCGGAGTTCCCTCACATTAGTTATATCTCTGCTTGACATTCTGCTCCCCCCCCCCCACCAAAAAAACTATAATGATAAATAAATGCAAAAAGAAAGTGAAAAATACACACAAACATTCAAATAAATAAATAGCTAAACTTAAGTGTAGAGTCCAGCACGTTTTTGTAGAGTCCAGCACACTTTTTAAACTGCCATTAATATAATTTTTTAAAGATTTATATACAATTTTTTTGCATAATTATGTTGAATGGTGTATAAAATTAGAAAATAAAAATAATTATTGAGCCGTGTTTATTAAGAACCACAAAATCAAAACTTTTTTATGTTTTTTTGTGCTGGACTCTACAGGTACATATTTCTGAATCCCAAACACAAACAAAAGTTTATATTTGAAACTGAAAAAGTATGTAAGTGACTACATACTCTTTCTATTTTCCCATTTCAAGCAAAAAATTGATTGTAAAATGGTTCATTTGTCATATATGGAAGATTTTATGAAATTTTTAGCTGTCGAGTCCGCAACATGACTTTTGCCAATTTTCAGATTAAATACTGAATATCTCTATAAATATCCAAACAAATTCAAAACAATCAACATATTCTCATAATTTGAACATTTAACTTCAGATATCTATTGCAAAAAATTATACCCAATGAGTTTTGTTGCGGACACTTTTTGGACAAAATACTGTGAAATGGCCCCTCTAAGGAAATTGAGGAATTCATTTTCCTTACCCGTACATGTCTTGAACAATGTTCTTTTGCTTTTAATGGAAAATTTTACCCTATGTCGGATGGTTTGGCTATGGGTAACCCACTAAGCCCCATTCTCAGTGATATTTATATGCATTATTTTGAGGTTGAGTTGTGTTCCAAAAATTACAGTTTCAATTTTACGTTAGATATGTTGACAACTGTTTTGTTCTAATGAACCATAACCAGTTCCATAATGACGATGTTTTATCCGTTTTAAATGCTATTGATCCTCATATTCAATTCTCTTGTGAGAAAGAACAGGATAATTGCATTCCCTTTCTTGATGTTTTAGTTTTTCGTACAGAATTCGGCTTTGAAACTACCGTTTATCGCAAACCTTTTGCTGTCTCGTTACCTCCTCATCGACTTTCATCTCACTCTACTAGTCAAAAATATGCTGCATTTAATTCTTTTGTTCAGCATGCTATTAATCTTTGTTCTTCACCAGAACTTCTTAAAGCAGAACTCAACTATCTTAAAGCTGTGGCTCTTGATAGAAACTATCCTCATACTTTGATTGATTCCATTTTTAAAAAACTTTCTAACAAATCCGAAACAACTGTTGTTAAAAGAAATTTCATTAGAAAGAATTTGGTTGTTTTGCCATTCTTTCCCTCTGAGTTATCAGGTTGCTAAGATTCTCAAACGTTTCAATTTTCAAGTGGTATTCTCCACAACGAATAAACTATGTTTCTCTTCCCTTAAAGATCTCATTCATCCTCTTAACAGTTGTGGTATTTATAAAATTAATTGCAATTGCAATCTCTCTTATATCGGACAAACGCGACGTGCTTTGAAATTCTGCTTAAAGGAACATCAGAACTATGTGAAAAGCAACAATTGAATAAGTCTATTATTGCGCAATATTGTTGGGAAAAGAATCATTCTTTCGATTTTAATTCTTTTCAAATTGTCGAAAAATGCCCCAACCCATCAGATCTTGATATTTGGGAATCCTTCCATATTTTGAAAAACAGTTCTGACTTAGTTTACGATCTCAATAATATTCCTTATTTTTCTGCTGTTTGGCGTCCTTTTCTATAATTTTGCCTTTCCCTTTACTAATTTATTCCTCTGATTTTGCTGGCATTTTCCTATTTTCTACTTGTCTTTATTTTTTTTTTTGTTTTTTTCATTTACCGATTTGCTTTCTTTCATTCTGCTCTTATTTCGTTCTTGCAGTTAAAAGTTTAACCTCGTGTTTTTTTTTTTTTTTAATTATTATGTCAGCCTTTTGGCTTATCGTGTCGTTAATCGAATTCTTTCTTTCCATTTCGAACATGGTAGAAAGCTTCGGTTCATTCTTTATTTTTCCATTGGAACTTTTTTTTGGCTAAAAATTTTTTGAATGGTGTTCAGGTAATCCGCTATGTTTGCTTTTTAAGCTGTTCGTTTCTGTTTCCGTTGCTTTTGTCAGATGTCTGTGCATCCATAAGCTCACAACTTTTTTGCATTGATAAAGGCGTTCCTTGTAACGTCGAAACACGTGTCTGCAGTATCCCTGCTCATTTGTGCATTCGTAACGTTGTTATTTTCTGAACATCTATAGCACAAAGGTATTTGTAAACAGTATTACTGTGGTTTCTTTAAAAAAATCATAACAAAAAATCTGGTATGGACCCCACACTACTTCCTTTTACGTGTAAATTTCTTAGTAGTTGCCTTAAGTGTTAAACAAATTGCTTGGAGTGAGCAAGGTAACAATTCAAATATTTACTCCCCTAATCTGCCACGAAACAATGCAAAAAATATTTTACAATGGTTAATTTTCTAAATATTGCTGATTTTAATATCATTCAGTGAATTTTTCGCAAAATATCGCCAATAGCGCCAAGTTGAACATAAATTCAAAAAAATTTTTTTTCGCCAAATTTGTCGCCAACTTGGCGATATGTCGCCAAGTTGGCGTCAGACACTTGGCGACCAAAAGCTTGGCGACATTTCGCCAATTGGTCGCGCCAATTCATATCACTGGAGTTTGTATTGAAATTAACATTGATTTACCCCAAAAAAGGGGTAAAAGACCCCCTTGGGAACATTTGAATGCAATCACAAGGGGAGGTGCACAACTAGACCCCCCTCAGAGCCTACATACCAAGCTAGAAGCTTCTACGGCATATAGTTTTTGAGTTATGCGACATACATACGCACATACGTACACACAGACATCAGGAGAAAACTCGTCGTAATTTACTCGGGGGTGGTCGAAATTGATTTTTCGGCTGTTTCTATGTTGTTAGGTACATATGCACGTGCTGATAGGTCGAAAAAACTACGCGACATTCATTTGGGGGTGAGCAAAGTCAAAATTTAGACCAAAATTTGAGTGAAATTTTTTTCGTGATCACAATACTTCCTTTACTACGTAAAAGGAAGTAAAAAACAATACAAACTTTACTCATTTTTCATTATTACCAAATGCATCATTTCTCAATATTTTTAATTTTTAATTTGGAGCAACTTATTTTGATACATTTTTTTTACATAGGTATCAGGGTGTCAATGATTTAAATCAATTGATTTAAATCAGTGATTTAAATCGCGATTTAAATCAATTGATTTTTTTTAAAAAAATCATTGATTTAAATCACTTTTTATTTTAATCCTTAAAAAATTCTCTTGGACAATCCCAATTTCATTATTTTTAACATTTTCTTTTAGAGCTTTGATTTCCATCTAATAAATGGAACAGTAATCCTACTCATCCCCTCTCCACAGATGCTGGAAGGTTGTAGTCCAAATAATATGTATGCACAAATAGTGCTATTTGTTGTCTAATATGTGAAATAAAGAAAATACATGCAGGTGTAGGGCAAGTGTTGCAAAGGGGGAGGGACATGATAGAATGTGTGTGACATACTTTCAGTAAAAAGAAAAAACAAAAACCAAACAGAAGATGAATTTTCTATGCCTTGCATTAGCAACTGGGGGGGGGGGGGGCAGTCTTTATTAGTGGCTGAAATGGAACATATTCTAGCTTTACAAAACAAAGGCAAAATAAAGAGGGGGGAGGGGCTGAATGAAGTGAGGATTGGGTTGAGCTTCCTGCCCCATTTGATTTTTATCCTAGCTAGTAGACAGGATTATTTTCAGATTGGCTCCTAACATTTTTTTCTGGGTTTCTTACTGGTGAAGCTTTACTTCAAAGGTGTTTTTGTATTTCTAAAAACTTAAAGGTAAGTTGTTCATAAATAAAAATTAATTAATAACTGAAGTTTCAAATTTAATAAAAAAAAATCAAAAAAATCCGATTTAAATCAAAAAAATCTGATTTAAATCAAAAAAATCCGATTTTTTTAAAAAAATCATTGATTTTTTTACACCCTGATAGGTATAATTTTCTTGAAAATACTCCCCTATTACTATATATTTGTTACATGAAGATTTAGTTCAAATTTAGTTTTGCATAAATTCTTTTGGTGGAATGATTGCACTCTAGTCTGCCTTTTGATCAACTCCCTTTGTTGACCAAAAATTGAAGGGCTCGGGAGTAAATAATGGTATCTGACAAATTCTAAAAATCGGACTATTTCAAATTAAAATTTAAAAAAATCACTTGTAAAAATTTATTAAGTATACCCAAGACACACAGCACTTAATTAATGTACCCACTTAATTTTTAAAATAAAAAACCTGTTACAGTAATTTCTCGAAGCAATAAAGCCATATTCAAAAGCCATATGTTTGATTTTTTAAAATGCTAGTAACCTTACTCCCTAGCCCTTCAATTATGCTCCCTTCAATTGATATGGCTCAAAGAATCTGAACTTGCAGCTAAAGGGCTATTTATCCAATTTTTTGGAGGGGCACATGCACATTCCTGGAGGGAAGGGGGAGTTCAACAATATTTGAAGGGGTGTAACCCAGCTCTGGGAGGGGGTGACACCGCGTTGAAGTAGTGCACCTTTCGCAATAAATAGTGCCCCTTTTAGACACCAGCACCCTGCCCTTTTTTTCCTCTAGAGTGAACACTAGTCTGGGGTGTCCATCCCCTTTAAGGTGCATGGGGAAGAGTATACCCACTTTAATGTAGCCAAAATTATTTTTTTGGTCTACAGACCAAGATGATAAATTTGAACACAAGAAGAAAATTTTCTAAGTTGCGATTTTTTTTTCTTTTTTTTTGTCAAATTTGTTCGGTTAATATATTTTGTGCTACTTTTGAGGCACCATGCATTAATAATTCTGAAAAAGAAGAAAATATACGTGAAAAACTATGCTGGTTACACTACTTTTTTGTCAGCAATTTCAGCAAATCATTTGTGTTCGCAAACAGTTTTAAATTTTATCTAAGTCAGCTGGTCTAAAACCATCATGGAAAAAAGTGGAAACAAAACACACTGAGAAAACATTCAACACTTGAATAAACACGCATCAATCTGCAAAAATCACTACGTTGCTTTAGGTTATTGACAGATCATTTTGTGTACACTTAATCTCTTTCATGAAAACAATGTTATACAGTAAAAAGAAAAAATATCTTTCCGGAATGAACGAAAAACTTACCAACAATGAAGATAAATTTGATGAAAATAAAACTTTAAAGACGTTCAAGAAAATGACAAAGTTAAACACATTGAGAAAAAAACTTTTTTTAAACATAAACACACGAATTATAGCATCATCACATTTAAAAAACGGCGGTTGTGGTTGATACAAGCAGAAGTACTCTTCTTCTTCATCACAGGGAAATGTTCAGAGCGCTGAAATGCTGGAGGGAGTATTTCGAGAGGAGGTGTTCGAAATACAAAACTGTATCAAATCCAGAACTCGAAAACAGCTTTTCATACATAATTTTAAAGCTACGTTTTTGAGATCGACTCTCCTGTCCTGCTTTTGGCTACTAAAGGCCGAATTCAAGTGAAACACCATTGCAATCGCTTCGAGGCGATCGCAATAGACTACTTAGGGCCGAATTCAAGTGATACACCATTGCAATCGCTTCGAGGCGATCGCAATGGACTACTTAGGACCGAATTCAAGTGAAACACCATTGCAATCGCTTCGAGGCAATCGCAATAAACCTGAATTGAATTCCTGCCTTAGGCCGGAATTCAAGTGAAATACGGACAATCGCAACTCACCGATGCAATCGCAAATTCCCAAATTTGGATTCAAGTGAAACGTTACAATCGCTACGAGATGCTATTCTATCGTAATTCGACTTCCAGTAGCGATTGCAAATGCGATCGCCTCGAAGCGATTGCAATGGTGTTTTACTTGAAATCGGCCCTTAGTCATTAGTTTTTGCCAATTTCCCAATACTTAAGAGCCAGGTGCTTACTCTACCACAGGTGCTTACTCTTCAGCACTTTTCCAGAGTCACATAAACACAAATGGACGAATTTTCAAGACCACTCTTGAAAAGGTGGGCGGTCAAACAAGCATGTGCCGTCAAAAATCAAAACATTGCCAAAGCAATAGAGGTGGGATTAGGAACAACATCGGGCTTTGAACGGGAGAAGCACCATCCAGGCTTTTCCCCTAGATTTGTTTAATAGAGGAGGCAAATCTTCTCATATGCCTTACGCTTCAGGAGTTTGCTATACTGAAAGTCGTTTAATTGCCAGGAAATTGACATTTTTATTCCCCTCTATGTCTCAATGAACAGAAAGGGTTAGATTAACAACGTTAGGAGAAACTCAGTCCCATTTCAGGGCCCTCATTTTTTCGCGAGTGAATTTTTTTTTAAATTTATATTTATATTTTTAAAATTCCCGCATTGAAACAAAACTCACAAATGCTGCAAACATTATTTTCCAAAAGCAGCCCAGCAGAGTTTAAATTAAAATTATAAAGATGGATACAATGTTTCGGAATTGAAGTCCGAAATACGAAGTGTCGTAGCCCGTCTTTCGATAATATTAGGGGAAGGAATGAGGTTTGGGGATTTTCTTTCAATTTTTCAAAACTGAAAAATCTGGCGACCTTCGATGATGTTCAGCGGATCATCAAAACATGCTGCTGGAACCCTTATATGAAACTGACGTTTTGAAGACACAGTTTTAGAATACCTTTGTAAATGGAAAAGGAGTAAGCTCAGAGATTCCCTGCTTCTCCTGTACCTAAATCTCTTTATTTTATAAATAAAGTAATGTGGCAAAAGCTCTCCACCTAATCATGTGTGGATCGGATATGTGAAGAGGTAAGTGAAAAATTCAATCGCTCTCTCCTTGAAACATCTCTGGATCCGCCCTTGAAATTGAAGTTTATCTGCTCTCCTCTTTTTATAGAAATAATTCTGTAGCATTTTACAAATGCTTGCACTTTAACTGAGCAAAAGGGCGTTTTGGTTGATTCATTGATTTATCACATCAGAAAGTTAATTTAGTGTTATAAAATTACGCTGTAAGGGACAAAAATCCACATCTGCAATTCTATAATGAATCTCCTCACTTTTTAAAATTCTTCCAAAATGTTTGCAAAATCTGTTGAACAGCATTTAAAAATAGAGTGGCTTTTTTTTCAGCATTTTTTGCCTCCCCCCTCCCAAGGGCGTAGCTAGGGGGGTGCAGCTGCACCCCCCTAGATCAGAGCCAATGGGAGGTCACTGTGACCTCCCATTTTATTTATTTTTTTTGACAAACGATTTTGTCCCCTGTAGTGTGCATTAAAGTCTCTCCTCCCATCTACTGGCGCTAGTATCGTGCCGTAATAATGACTTCTACTTCTTCTGGTTGGTTGCCATTGGTGACGAAAAACGAGATCGCGATGATATGATGGAATGGAATGAGAAAGAGTTAGAATAAAATAGTGTTTTTAACTTTGTGAAGTTTATTTTATCAAAACATACTACACTGGCGCAGTGTCGACCGTATTCGAACTTTCATCTTTAGCAAAGGGAACTACGAGGTAGGCACCCTTTTTGCTGTTTTAAAAATTTCAGAGTGGAATTTAAAATTTAATTTGGTTTAACTGCTTCTGACAAATACGTAAATTTAGCCATGTTCCGAGGCGCTCGGAAAGAAGAACTAAAGCTACTCGCGGAAGAAATTGGACTGATTACTACTCCAGAAATGAAAGTTATAGATTTAAAAGATTTAATTTTAAATAGTGACTGCTATAAAAATGATGAGGAGTTTGTTGAAGAATATTTTAATTCTATGATATCGAGTAGGAAAGCAAAAGAAGAGGAAGTGCGATTGGATGCACAACAGACGCGTGAGTTAGAAAAAACAAAAATTGAAGCGAATCTAGAATTAGAAAAAATGAATGTGAAGCTAGAATTAGAAAAAACGAATGCGAAGTTAGAATTAGAAAAGATAAGTCTTGAACGAGAAAAAATAGCTTTAGAGAAAGTTAAATTAGAAAATCAAGTGGAGAATATGGATTTACGTCAAGTTAATTTTGAACCTGTATCACAAATTTCTGTGGAAAATTTAATTAATAGCGTTCGCACACTAACTATTCCCGTTCCTACAAAACAAGAAGGTTGGAATCTATTTTTCTCTTCATTGGAAAGATCTTTCAAAACTAAACATGTTCCGGACGAATTTAAAGGGGAAATTCTTTTAAACTTACTGGGAGAAAAGGCAGCAAATATTTTAGTTTACATAAAAGGTGAGGAAATAAATGATTATAATAAATTAAAAAATATGGTTCTGAGAGAATTTGAACCAACTCCCTTAATTTGCTTACAGAACTATCAAAGGGCAAGACGCATGCAAGATGAGACCCATGTTCAATTTGCTTCGCGACTTGCGACTAGTTGGGATCAGTATTGTAATTTAAGAAACGTTAATGATTTTGATTCTTTAAAGGAATTAATTGTCAGTGATAAATTATATCAAACACTTGATCAGGAAACTGCCATACATATAAATATAAAGCAGGAAGAAAGTTGGTTTAAACCTATTAAAATGGCAAGAGAATGCGACATGTTTTTTGCTTCAAAAGGAAAGTCATTTTCTGAGGTATATTCAAGTTATAGAGCTTCTAACAATCAAACCATCAACGAAATATCCCTAGACAAGCCCATAATCAAGTGAGACGTGAAGAAAACAGAAAGATAGAATGTTATATCTGTGGGGGAAATCATTTAGCTCGGGACTGTGCGAAAAAGTACTCTCCATTGGGAAAGGAAGATTCAATAATAGCGAAAGTTAATTCCGAATATTTAAAATCACCAGTTGCTCTTCAACCTCTGAAGTACGTTTCAGTTTACGTTAACGGGACAGAAATAAATTGAAGTATGAGCAGAATAATTGTAGTTCTCTTGTGAAGATTCGAGACGAATTAAAGCTTAACAAAGGTAATTTTACGCTAATTGAGGACTTAATTTATCATAAGGATAAAATTCTTGGTGAACCAGTATTGCAGCTAGTGTTACCGCGATGTAAAGTGGGCGTGGTTTTGAAATTAGCTCATGAGTCTGTTTTCGGAGGACATATGGGGGTTAAGAAAACCAAAGAAAGGATTAGGTATAATTTCTTTTGGCCTAATATGTCTAGTGAAATTGCTACTTTTGTCCAGACTTGCGAAGGGTGTCAGCTTCGGAAAGCAGAAAAATTGGAGATAGGGCGCCAATAACACCAGTAGGTCGTCCCGATTTACCCTTTGAAGTAGTTAACATTGATGTCATTGGACCAATTGATCCTCCTTCCAGCAGAGGACATAAATATGTTTTGACTATGATGGATCAACATACTCGTTGGCCTGAAGCAGTTCCACTGCGGACCCTTACAGCCAAGTCTGCATGTGACGAGTTACTGCAGATATTCTCAAGGACCGGAATATCAAACATAATTGCCAGCGATCAAGCAACAAATTTCAAATCTGCTCTTACTGAGGAATTCATAAAACGAATTGGATGTAGTCCCAGATTTTCATGCCCAGGCTATCCGGCCAGTAATGGATTAGTTGAACGGTGGAATAGAGTGTTGAAAGATATGCTTCATCATGTCATCCGTGAAGATCGTAGAAATTGGGATCGTCAACTGCCTTTCCTCTTATTTGCTTATCGTGAAGTCCCAAATACTACTACAGGCGTATCGCCATTTAAACTACTCTACGGTAGAGAAGCTAGGGGTCCTTTATCTATACTCAAGTCGTCATGGGCAGGTGAAATACATCTTCCAACAAACATTTCCCAACCAGTTGCCGAGTATCTCCAAGAAATGAAAATTAAAATGGAGAAAGCTGCAGAAAGTGCATCATTGACTGCTGCCCAAAAACAAAAGGCTTACGCGGATTATTTTAACAGAAAGTCATCTGTAAGGCATTTTAACCTGGGAGAAAAAGTTGTTTTGCTTATTCCTGACAGCAGTAATAAGATTTACGCCCGTTGGACCGGACCAGGGGAAATAGTTGAACACCACCCTCCTCATTCTTACAAAGTTAAATTACCGGATGGAAGTGTGAGACACGTTCACGTCAATAAAATAAGGAAATACTATCCTCGTGCTCTTGCGGTTGGAGTAATCTTTGAAGATGAGCTCGAATTCGGAGAGATACATCCAACACCTAACTTATCAAGTTCTACCGCTAAAAAAATTATCGACGAAGCAGATTTGAATCATTTAGATGGTGTAAAGAAAGAACAGCTGTTAAATCTACTGATGGAGCATCAGTCTGTCTTCACCGGGAATGTGAAAATAGCTAAAGTAGGTGCACATAAGATCCGTTTGAAGCCAAATGCAGAAAGAAAGAAACCATTTGTATATCGAATTCCAGAATCACTGAAAGTAAAAGTTGACGAGCAAGTTGAAGAACTACTAAGACTTGATTTGATTGAAGAAAGTGATGCTGAAATTGCTTATCCGATTGTTTGTGTCAACAAGAAAGATGGAAGCATGCGACTTTGTGTCGATTACAGAGCGCTCAATTCGGTGACGTTGTCAGATGACTTTCCCATGGAAGATGCAACTGAATTAATTCAGTCTATTGGGAGTGCCAACATTATTACAACACTCGATTTACTTAAGGGATACTGGGCTATTCCTATGGACGAAGATAGCAGAAATCTGACTTCATTTAAAACTCACAGACAGCAATATCGATTCAAAGTTATGAGCTTCGGTCTAAAAAATGCGTCTGCTACATTTCAGCGGGAAATGAACAAAGCATTGTATTGTTATAGGGAATTCTCACGTGCCTACATTGACGATATTGCTGTTTTCTCCAAAGATTGGAATGAGCATCTTGTTCATTTGAATTTAATCCTCACAAAGCTTGATGAACTAAACTTCACAATAAATCTCAAGAAGTGTGCTTTCATTAAAACGCAGATTAGATACTTAGGACACGTAATTGGTTCGGGGAAGCATCAGCCAGATCCTGAAAAAACTGAGGCAATAAAAGGTTTAGCTCGACCTACGACAAAGAAGGAACTCCGAAGTGTCCTTGGACTTTGCAACTATTACCGGGAGTACATCCCAAAGTATTCCGAGCTTGTTTACCCGCTGACAGAGCTCACCAAAAAAAGAGTTCCTGACCCTATTCCATGGACTGAAGAACATAATTCCACTTTTGCTCTTTTGAAAAGGGCCCTGGTGGAAGCCCCCTCTCTTTATTCTCCTGTTCCTAATAAGCCATTTATTATTCATTCGGATGCGTCTCAGATTGGCGTGGCTGCTTGCCTTTCACAAAAGCGAAATGATAAGTGTTATCCTATTGCTTATGTGAGTCAAAAGCTGACAAAGGCTCAGCAAGCTTGGTCCACAATAGAACGTGAGGCATTTGCTATTGTATGGAGTTTAAAAAAATTTGAAGTATGGGTATTTGGTAGTGAAATAGAATTTTATACTGATCATAATCCTTTGCCATACTTGACAAGAAGTGCTCCTCAATCTTCGAGATTGCAGAGGTGGGCTTTCGCCCTTCAAAAATTTAATATTAATATCAACCACTGTCCTGGGTCAAAAATGCCTCACGCAGACGCACTCTCTCGCCTTATTTAAGATTGAGTTTCATGGTGACGCATCAATCTTGTGTGGGGGGTGTAGTGTGCATTAAAGTCTCTCCTCCCATCTACTGGCGCTAGTATCGTGCCGTAATAATGACTTCTACTTCTTCTGGTTGGTTGCCATTGGTGACGAAAAACGAGATCGCGATGATATGATGGAATGGAATGAGAAAGAGTTAGAATAAAATAGTGTTTTTAACTTTGTGAAGTTTATTTTATCAAAACATACTACACCCCTTTCATGCTTGTCATTGCAACATGGTGGTGCAGATAAATAAGTTCGTATTTTATTACTCTGTGAAATTTGGAATTTCATTCGGTCATTCAGAGTCCCTCCCCCCTCGCCTCCTCTCCCACCAATAAATTTTAAGTCCTTGGCACCACTTATCAGAGAATGCGCTTCATTCTTTACCTAACACGGATACTTTTTCCAAACATAAATTTGTCTTTTAGCTAGAAAGCTTTTAGCTTGCTTCTCATCATATCTAGGAAAATAAAATAATATGAGACTAAGCAGAAATACTGCTATGGTGCACTTTCTTCTATCACCCCTCTTTAAAATAGAACAGTTCAAAGGATAAGAACTTTTTTGGAGGTCACAGTGACCTTCTTTTGGAGTGCCACTGCTTGCACCCCCCTAACGTGAGTTCTAGCTACGCCCTTGCCCCCTCCCCCAAAAATTCTGAGGGGGAAGCTCATGTTTTCAGAGCATTTTGGTTAATCAGGCCGTGATGGGCAGGTATCCGCTGTAGTGCAATAGAGTCAGTCATTTTATATCCACTTCACCATCGAAACTAGTTACTGCCTAATAGAAAGTAAAATGATTACAGTAAAACCAGCCCCACCTATTCTAGCAATCACATCCATCAGCAGCCGCGGATGGAGCGCCCCGCACCAGCCTGGGCATTTATCAGACCACCCCCTGATATATATATATATTATATATATATAAAAAACAAATTTTTAAAAGTGTTTAAAATAGGGATAATAAATCCCAAAAAATACAAGAAGACACAAAAATACAAAAGGTAAAAATGAAAAGGCGAACCAAGGACAGGCACGTTGGGACCTTCCCTCATGTCAGATAAAAAGGGCCTTGCGAACCAGGGATCTGGTCTTTCCCCTGATGACATGACAATCCTTGGTTTGCCTTTTCATTTTTACTTTTGTATTTTTGAATGTTCGTAAATTTTAATTCAAAATTGTGCTTTCTTTTACATTTAAAATTTTCAATGATGAACATGCAAACTTACACACAAATCAAACATTTTTTTCTATTTAATATAAAACCACTATGCGAATACAAATTTTTCATACTTATACAGCTACTCCGATTATACATAAATATAAATAAGTAATTGAACATTGAAATAATGGTACACTATTACTACGCATTCGATCGTATACTGCTTCTCGTAAGAAAAATTGTGACAAAGATCAACTAATGGAATTTGAACACTGATCAGGCTCTTCATAATCATTTATATCACATCTTTTGATGCATAGAAAGTAAATCCACTTTTAACGTACATTTCAAAAGCTTGAAGAAAGATATTGATTTTGAAATTTCTTACACTCAACTGAATATATACACAGGATTGAAATAAAGCTATGGTGTTTCGTATATATTTAAGACCTTAACTGGGGCAAAATATAATTATGTGAAAATGGGGAGAGTTAGAAATTTAACACTGATCAATCTTTTAATCTACATTTATGCAGAAATGTATCCCCACCCCTTCCCCTACTGAAAGTAAATCTGTTATTAGCATACTTTTTAGAAACTAATAACATGACGATCACATGTTTTAAAATGTACAGTTTCTGATTTAATTTTTATAACGAAGTAGTTAAAGGAAATTCATAAAGTAAAGAAGATGAACTTTGAAACGGATTATTTATTTGTCAACTAAAAAGGCTGCTTAGTAAAACGAAAGTGAAGACTGAAAGTTTAAACTGCATCTCAATTGACTTACTTTTTTTTAATATCTACTTCGAGTTTATTCATATACAACAATTAAATATAGTGACAACACATTTTAGCATGTACAAATGTTATAGTTTTATGTGAATTAAATAAGCAGTTCAACAATGTATGCACATTTGTAAAACATAGAAACGCTCAGCATTGAAAAAAAAGTGCAATATTTAATACACCTTCAAGCGCGTACTGCTTTCTAAAGAAAAAAAAATCTGGTATGGACCCCACACTATTTCCTTTTACGTGTAAATTTCTTAGTAGATGCCTTAAGTGTTAAAATAGTGCTTGGAATGAGCAAGATAAACAATTCAAGTATTTGCACCCTTGGTTTCCCACGAAACAATGCAAAAAAAGTTTTACAATGATTTTTTTTTTAAAGATCGCCAATTTTAACATCATTCAGTGGATTTTTCGCAAAATATTGTCAACAGGGCAATATATATAATTAATAATATTTAACTACTATTGAGCGTGGCGTACTAAAAACAAATCTAATTCTGTGAAAATTTAGCAATGATGAACCTCAAACTATCCACACTTTTCAGAAACTAACTACATATGACGGTAACATATTTTATAATATTTATTTACAATTATTATTTTAATGAATATGAAGCACACATGCAAATAATATATACAAACTAAATTATTACCTTTTTCGTTTTTTCAACTTAAAAAACATGTTACATGTAAGTAATTTTTTAAAGTGTTAGCATTAAAAGTAAAACTATTAATTACACATAATTAAAAAACTACGAGTAAGTTGTTCACTTTGATTAACTCAAAAAGCTGCATCGGGGAAAAAAGGAAAAAGTATGACATTTTAATTATATTGGAAAGCAATATTTTGCATTAAAAATGAAGAAACTACTTATACATATATACAAAATGGGCATACTTTTAAAGATAATACAGGTTCTATACTTGAATCTGTGAAACTAAGAAATAACACTTCTGATTCATACAGTGGCGACAAAACTAAGACTTAAATTTGAGAAAAAAGCTTTTGAAGGAAGAAATTATTTTAAAAAGTGCACTGTAGCTTAGAAATATGACAACATCTATGTAATAACTCTTTTTTTAGAATTACGCTTTTTAGAGCAATATTGTCAATCACTGCTTCATTATCAATATTTTGCAAAGAATCTTTTTCTAATTTCATGAGCATTAAATGACTCTGGCCGTTCATTAGCTAAAGTATTACGTATGCTAGTTTTTATGAGCTTTAAACTGGAGAAACTATTTTCGCAAGCCACTTGAGTAATAGGTAGTGTTAAAAAAAAAGCCACAAGTTGTAAAACTTACACCGGCCGACTTATATATATATATATTAAAAAAAAAAAAAAAAAAAAAAAACCGCCACAAGTTGTAAAATTTAGACCGGCCGAAACACAGGCGGCCCACCGGGAAAATACCCGGCTGCCCGCCGGCCCCATCCGCCCCTGTCCATCAGTGAAAACAAACCTCCAATCATTGGAAAGTTTCATAAGTAATGGCTCTTATTTGGACTTAGGCATAACTTCCTCAAATTTTTTTTTCGATGAGTGCAAGACAAATAAGGTAATCATTATCGAAGGACATTGATGTACTATCACTAAAGTCATATCTTGAGCAAAATAGGTCTTTGACAGGGCCGGCTCGTGTACAGGCACTACAGAACCTCCTATTTTTACACTCATACAATTTATTTATTAATTCATTTATATTTTCTAGAAATAATTGATTTTTACCACGAAGATTTACAGAGAGAGAAATTTTCTGATAGTCTAAAAAATAATATGGGCAAGCATCACTAGATGGTGCTTAAAAAATACGGCATTGCTTTTCACAGGGTCATATTTTATGCAAAATGGCTGGCGAGCAACTGTTTTTTGTCGTGTAATATGCACGCAGCAGAATTGCATTCAAAGCAGTTTCTTTCAAGCGTACGATCAATCAAAAACATTCCTTCTTTTAAATAAGTTGTTTAAAGTGAGATTTTTGCTTTGTGTGTTACAGATCTATGATGGAACTTTAAGAAATAAGTTCTGTGTAGGGCGGATGAAACGATAAGAGGCCATGTCAACCTATTCGGAAACTAGGGCCCCGACTCAGATTTGGAGTGGTATTATTTTTATTATTAGAATTTAGATCAAATTGACAAGGGGCCGCTGTGGCTCTCGTCATTCCTGGTTCTGTGACTGTAAGAGCGAAATTCAAAACCTGAAATTTTTCACTTTCCAAAGTCAGTACAGTAAAAGTTCTGCTATTAATTCATTTTAAAAACATAATAAGGTTAAGTTGGATAGCAATGACAGGTTGAGAGTCAGGCTTGTCATTTAGGACCATGGGGGCAATTGTTATCCCCTAGCTTTGGAATTTTTTTTTTATTTATTTACCTAGAATAACCCTGTGTTAATGTAACCTTTGACTTCTCCGCCATGGAAAAAATCCAAATAACCTGCCTATTGAGAGTCCAGAATTTTGAAGCAATTTATTGTGAAGGCCATAATATGTTGGTAAAGAGTGAAGAATATTATTTATGGGGACATTTAAAGATACCGTCGACCCCGCTTAAACGAATACTGCCGGTTCCAAGAAATATTAATCGATTAAACGGGGTATTCGATTCAGCAGGGATCTTTAACATTACGTCTATGGCATAGGTTCCGAGATATTTCATTCGTATATGTGGGGCGTTTATCCGTTACCCGATTAAGCGGGGACGACAGTATCTTGAAAAAAAAAGTAGACAAATGCTTTACTACAAAAATGGAGTAGTTTTAAAGAACATAATAATATGAGCCCCTAATTTTTTCACAATAAAGTAAGAAAAGCTTAGAATGGAATATTAGAAAAAATAACAATAAAATGAAAAAGCAAGAGCCTATAACAGTTTCGCAAGACTTCAAGGGAAGAAACTAGTAAAAAGTAAAGCATTACAAGAGTTTTCCAGGAAAGAAATATCAAAAGAAAGAATAACTTTTAAGATACTTTCAAAATCAGAAACTATAGAAGGAAGAAACTTAGTTGAGATATTTTATTGCAGCTTTAAAAGTATCACACAAAACATAAAAATGTGCAAGTAATTATTTTTCTTTAAAGCAAAGATACATAAAACTCAAAGTAGGCATTTGTGAGTCCCCATATGACGTTTTAAGTTACTTTTGAAAGCAGATTTATATGTGCAAAATGGACAAATGAAACGGTGTACACCACTGCCACTGTGAGTCATTAGATGCCTGTTGAAGTTACTTCTGTGCAGAGATGAATAAGAACACCATTCACAACAGTACAATGCTTGGCTTTCAGGTACTATGTAATTATTCTTACATCTTCTATTTTTCAGTTTTCTTTTAGGCAATGCACCTATAATTGTAAAAAAATAAATAATTAATTAAAGACATTAAGAAAGAGAGAGAAAAAAAAAGATTTTAATATAGAGGAGCTAGTTATTTTCGTTCAATGAAAATAGTAAGCAAGTATGCGAAATTAGTTCACAAAGAAGTCCTCGTCAATGCTACAATATTATGGATTTGCGGACATCAACACAATGATAACTAATTTGAGGGCATGAACGCTCACTCTTTAATATTGTTTAGTTTATATTACCAACAATAAAAACCACAAATGAAATAATACAATGTTATTGACCTCCTCGCGGATGTTGTTTTTTTCACGTTCGCCAGAACAATCACTAAGTCTGACTTACTAGCGAACTGAGTGTGTTTTCACACACCGCAGTGACATCTGCTAGCTTTATACTTTATTGTAGTATGTAAATTTCCTACACACACATACATACTATATATATATATATATACAGAAAAAAAGAAGCTCACCAAAATTGGACCCAGGCATATTTTGTCAAATTAGAGGCCTTTACTATCAGTAGTCATTTTAACTAGTTCACTTCTTTGTCAACAACCAATGGAAGCTCCATTGCTCAGTTTGAGTCGGTCATTTGTGAGTAGTTTTGAATGTTTGCTCTTGAGCAATACAATTTTTTCTAAGCTTGGCTTTGAAGCATCACCATTTCACTTTGAGACAGGTAAAAATTATTTATTCACTAACATGTATTAGACAAAAGGAATTAACCGATTATGAGTTTTAAAAACAGTTTGTAACACTTCATAACTGACAAAACCATGTTATCTAAGGTGCTTATTTTTCCTATGTTGAATCCCTTATGTGTTTCAAAGTAAAGACACCCCATTTTTCTATGTTCTTTGCATTGTCTGGCTTCATTTCTTAAAGAAATATACTGTCAGCCCGACTTAATCAGTCCAATGAATAAACTTGAATACCTTGTTTATATGAATAAAACTTTACAGAACCGAATATTTTCCCATACACACAATATTTAAGATCCTAGCTAAATCAAATAATTTCCTCAAATAATCAAATAACATTGGTCAGCTTTTGCATGTATTTTTGCTGAGAAGAGTTAAAAATAAATTAAGTGAGAACAATTATTTAGGTAAAAATATAAAATTATTTTTTGCCAACTACCGGTAAGAAAAACAACTTTCAAATTATATTAAAACATTTCCACTGTTCCTTTTTTTTTTGTCTTTGCCATTATAAAAAAAAAGAAGAAGAAGATAGTGCAGACAATAATTAAATTGAATAACAAAAAGAAAAATAAACAATGCAGACAATACTAAGTTTTAAAATATTAAACATAAAACACAGTAGATGGGGAGGGGAAAAGGTGTTAGAAAAATTCCCAAAAAAATTTGAACAAGCAATCTACTATTGTGGATTTTTAAAAAAATAATACATTAAAAAAAAAGTGCCTAAACTAACACTTAATAACTCAAATTGTAAGCTAACTACATTTTTATGTGTACTTATAATATAGTGCATACTTATAACACCACTTTGTTGTTTACTAAAGTTATTTCAAAAACTTTTACGAACAACACTACTTACTTCCTTGATACAGATATTGTTTTATTATTATTATTGCGTTTTAAGACAGTTTGAAAAGATAAAGAAAAGTTCCTTGCTTAATCGAATAATATTTCTTGCAACAAATGGTATTCGTTTGAGCAGGGCAGACAATTATTGTAGAACAGCAGTGTATGAATTCCAAAGGTTGTAATGTTATTTTCTTTCATTAGATAATACAATGCTTACTAAATCAAGAAAAAATAACAAAGTTAAAATTCTAGATACCCCATACATCATTAGAAAAACTTAAAAGATAATTTCATAAAGGGGTAAATTATATAAATGGGCAGTTTACAGAAGGGGGAGGGAGGGTATAACCAGAACTAATCTAAAAAGAAACCTCAAAGCAAACATGTTGTTTTTTTCCTTGTATAAAACAGAGAATACATATGTGTGTATGTTCCCTATACAAATCCACAGTTTAGGATGGATCTGGACCAAATTTGGTAGGGAGATATTTGGCCATCTGGGAAGGGTTGCAGAGGGGTTTGGAAACTCCAAAAACGTACCGATGCATTCAAAATTTCAATTTAAGGACGCACCGATGCTTTTTTTTTCTTCATAATTTGTGACAAACTGGCCATGAGTAACCGAAACTGAAATACTCACCTACTTTTGAAGAAAAACAAGTAAATGATACAAGTTCCAAAGGCACTTTCATTTATTTTTAGTTACATTTAGTCAAATAGCAACACCTCTTTATCGTGAACAATCTTATGTCTTTGTAGGTCACAATTTCTGCGAAATTTTTTTGCACAAAGGCTGCATTGATAAGGGCGCTCTCCAGTGTGGATACGAACATGACCTTTAAGATCTGCTTTTCGTATGGTACAATAAGAACAATATGTACAAAAATATATACTTTCTCCATTCATGGAAGTTTTGGCAAAAGTAGCATGATGGTTACTGTTTCTTGCAGGCACTGAAAGGAAAAAACTATAGTTAGCAAATGTTTAATATGACAGTCTATATAGTAATTATTGAAACATTTTCACAACTGAAAATATTAATAGAGTACTAAATTTTGAAACATTTCTTCACAAAAAATAATCATGCTTCAAATTAATTTTCATTTTATTGTTTTGTACAAAAAATAAAATTTAGAAAAATAGTTTCAAGATCATACTTTAAGGTAAAAACATTATAAAAGTATGTAATAATAAGGTAAATTTGCAATGCAATATTGAACATATGTGTATTCTATGGAAGCAATAACCAAGAAATTATAATATATACATAGACTATCTTAACATTATCTTGCTTCATTAGTTCAGAGAGCACATTTTTTAACACCAACTGAATCAAAAGCTATTAATCATGATCATTATTTAAAAAGCAGTTACAGCTGGAAATTTGCAATGGGTTTGAAATTTAAATACATTTTGTTTGTTGTTTTCAGATACAATATGAATAATTACATAAAAATGTCAGAAAATATCAAAGAACAAATAGCATATAAAAAAGTTAAATTTTATTTTCCACACTCAAAACTATTTTTAAAAGAACAGAAAACATTACACAATTCAAATAAAAACACAAAATTCTTTGAAGAATTATTCGTTTTAGACAATGAAAGTGTTTGAATTGTAAGAGAAATAATACCACATACATAAAATGTTTGAAAAAAAGTAGCTCATAAAAATGTGAACAAACTTATTATATACTTATTGAATGTAAGTCTGTTTGTTATCCGTTTTGGCAATTAGTGCCTAGAAATTACACCTCTATTTTTCCCACAAGATCTAACTGCTTAGTTATCAGATAAAATTACACTGATTTGCAGAAAACTAAAATAAAGTAAATTTCTAATTATACACTGCTAACCAGGGGCGGCCCTAGCAATTTTGCCGCCCCGGACAAAAATACAAAATGCCGCCCTTTTCCACGATTAAAGTTTGAAAAGTAATAAATTGCTAAAAAATGTCCAACCCAATAAATAGATGTTGGGAATTAAAAACAGTGCGACAAAACAAAATCTTGTATTCAGGGTCGGATTTAGACCGAATGGCGCCCTAAGTTATTTTGGATATTCGGCCCTTTTGTAGTTGGAAAACTTTGTTGTAGGCAGAACAGGCCATTTTTGTCACTTTTTTTTTCCCGCTGATACAGAACCTTGTGTCTTTTTTTTTTTTTTTACCTCTCGTTTTTTAAACTTTGTGCTGCCTTTATTCTTTTCTTTTTTTTTGTTTTATTCACCTTTGAATAAAACAAAATGGGTATGATTAAAGTCAAGCAGTGACTATTTTTAATGAAGTAGAGAATATCCGCAATTTCTGGAGGTTCGGGGTTTCTCCCACGAGGAAATTTTTGAAAAATAGAACATAAAATGCTGCATTTTGGGGGTAACTAAGACTACAAAAATAACAGGAGAAAAATAGGCAAACAATAGCTTTTAAAAGTTATGACTTCTTTTGCAAATTAAAATCAATCAAAGTAAAAATTGCTTGTGCTTGTGGTTCTTTTAAATCGGTTATTCGTTTATTTTAATAGGCTATGTTGAAACAACCAAAAGTGTTGCGTTGAAGGGGATACATTTAAATAACACGCTTAAACATCGCTACATTCATACCTTTCACAATTCCGAAGTACAAAAAAAATTATGTTTATAAAATTCGTTCATACTTTTCTTTCCTTGAAGGAAACTTTATTTTAGACCCCCAAATATAACTTTATTTTATCCCAATCATATTCGAGTCCAAATGCCGCCCCGGACAGGGGTCCGGAATGTCCGGCGCTAGGGCCACCCCTGCTGCTAACAAATGTAAATTTACATCTTTAAAAAATTAGTCAGTAGTTTTTATTTAGGGTTGACATTTTTGCAGCACTACTTTATCATTAAGTAATATGAAAATAGAAGAAGAAGGAGTCCTTTTCTACCATGTTTTTCCTAAGGGAGCTAAAACTAGGCAGTGGTTCAGCTTCTTTGTACTTAATCTAGGCTCATCATTTCAGACTTTTTTCAGGGAGAAGGGGGGGGGGGGCAAAGGATGTGTACTCAGTGTCATTTATTCCAAAAAACAGCAAAAACACTCACTTACATACAAATACATTGATTTCCCTAAGTCGAGTGGGAGGGGGGGGGGCAATTGTACCCCCACTGACTTCCCTAAATGATGAAACTGACTTAAACCACCTTTTTCATTGTTCTTTTTTTTTTTAATTCATACCTATTACTTAGGTTACTATATCTTCAGTAGTTACAAATTTGAAGCTTGGATTATTGGTGTAGCAATTTATAAACTTAATGACATTATCTTCAATGAAATTCTCTACAGCAGTAGAAATTTCCCGAAAGCATGAACAAAAACTTATTTCTTTTCAATTTTACCCTTTTTTGTGCTCAAATAGAAGTAAGGAAAGAGGGCAGAAAACTCACCTGATATTATGGAAATAAGTTTCATCTAAAAGATGGAGGAGGGAGGGGGAAGCTTACATACAATCTGTAAAGCCCATATCAAGTTTGCTAATGATTGGAAACTATCCATACTTTTTGTTAGCATCTATGCAAATAAAATCAAGGCTTCTAAAGGAAAATTTTGCAGTTTCCTGAGGTTTTACAGAAGCTTATTGAACGTATGCAGTCTAAGCAGGAAAGAAATGTACGTTAAACAGCATGTACGTGTAAAAAATATTCTAATGCAATTCATTCTGTAAATTGTAATATTACGAATACATACATATAAATGCAGAAAACTAATTAAGGAAGTAAAATACTAAAACAGATAATTAAATCAGATTTGGTAAAAATATTTGTTTCAGGAAATAAATCTGCAGTACAAATTGATTTACAATTTCAGGTCTTGAATATAATGATCTCATTTGCAAATGCTAATTCGCATTCAGCAGAAGGCAGTTTAGAATTATTCTGAAAAATATGGAAAATAGCATTAGAGGGATGTCATATGATGATATTTTCCGAACAGCCTATCAGAGGTCTAGAATTGTCTCTATGGTCCCTATTGGGGCAAAGGTAGCTTACATGCTGTCGGGGTAAACCGGTTGAGAAGCCCTGCTCTAAACAACACA
The DNA here is from genome assembly GCA_038373865.1 of Uloborus plumipes. Lineage (NCBI taxonomy): Eukaryota > Metazoa > Arthropoda > Arachnida > Araneae > Uloboridae > Uloborus > Uloborus plumipes. The sequence continues at coordinate 37,740 of JAXGGA010002780.1, read as the reverse complement.
ATGAAAACCTACCTATTCAGAATAGATTACAAAAAGGATTTTTAAAAAATGTGAAGCAGAACAATGCACTACTTTGTCATACAAGCATTCGTTTCAAACTTTTAACTGGCTTTTTACTCTGCCATTGTATATAAATCGAAACTCAAAAAAAATTCTTTTGTTAGTTGTACACAAATTGACAAGCAATTATCGATTAAGCACCTTCAACTCTACCTATGCATATAAAAACTTTCATAATAACTTGAAAATTTTGAAAGATTTCTTCTAGTTTTTATAAATATTCAATGACATTAAACTATTTTATACACAGGATATGATTCATAAAAATAGATAAAATGAAAGAACATAAAGTAGAAGGCTATTTTAAAACTCTCCAAAACACAAATAGTGCTATATTGAAAAACGTTTAAATAGACAGCAATCGAAAGAGCATCTCGAGACATATTTTTGATGCAAAACTTACTTTCCCTTGTCTGCCCATTATTGAGATATAAAATCTTAATGTCTGACAAAATTTTAGAAAGAGAGCCAAATTTAAATACTTGGCAAAAAATCAATCAACAACCATCTGCATATGCTAGACATTTATCTAAAACTGATGGGAAAGATGTTTGCCATTACTGACTGAAACTCCCTAAATTTGGCGACTTTTTTCTGAAATTTTAGTATACTTTAATAATCTCATATATGTACTTCAGAGCCAGAATGGCGTAAGTCTGAAAATGGTGATTTTCACTTTATTACTGCATCGTATGTAGACTCTTATTCCGCATCAACCCATGAGAATATTATTCTCTAAACGAAATTCTTTCATAATTATCTAGTAGCATTAAAAGAGTGCAAGTCCCATCCTTTGCATGTATCTGATAGTTGTTTTCACCATCTCCTGAAAATATACCTAAATGGACTCAAGTTAGTCTTGTCCTGAAGTACAGATATTTCAATAACAGGGTCATGAGGGCAAATAATTTATGTATCCAGAAACATGATTTATAATGCTCTTTTAATAGCTATTTATTAATTTATTTTTTCATCATCACTTTATCACACGGTTTGATGGTAAGAACCTCATTAGACAGAGCAGGCTTTTACATTCTATGTTGTAACATATGATTTCGTAAAACATGTTTATAAGCGAACGACTTTTTGCAAAATTCACAGTGAAAGGGACGCTCTCCAGAATGTGTTAGTTGATGAGTCCGCAAGTGATGTTTCAAGATAAAACCTTTACCACAAGTTAAACATTTAAATGGCCGCTCGCCAGAGTGGATTAGCATGTGTCTCTTCAAGTGACATTTCTGAGCAAAATTCTTGTGACACACTTTGCAAAAAAAGAAACCGCCCCTGTTGATTAAATGATGATGATGCCTCCACCTGTAGTTCTCATTGGCACGAAAAGCTGGAGCTGCACAACAATATGCATCTGGAAAAAACAAACTTTGTTGTTATCGTGTTAACTGATTGGAAACTAAATGCAAATGAAATTAACACAAAACATCAATTCCCACTATACCAATATGATATTCAGGCTTCAAATTATGTAAGGCGGTTTGAAATGTTTACACATTAAAGTATAAACATTCAAAAAATTTTCCATTTGTAAAAATAAATGAAAATAATCAAGATTTTTTTTTTTTTACTGCAAGCAGGTCAAAATGGATTTCTTCCATATTTCTCCTCCCCCCCTCAAAGGAAAAAAAGCTGACATACATTTCAGTTAGCACAGTACAGTTTAGTTAGTACAGTACAGTTAGTATAGTTTAGTACACAAGAAAACTGAATAATGGAAGTCGAAAAGAACAGCTTATTCAAACGAAATTCTAACTAAACATATCAAAGTCAATGTCAAAAATAAAACTTGTAATATGACCCAAGACATAGGCGGCTGGTGCACCAAAAAAGTGGGGGAGGGGGGGGGGAATACGGGAGAGGGGGGTGAAAGAAAGGGGGGGCTTAGAATGCAGCACTTTTAAATTGCTTTCTTTTTGCTACAATTCGGCTACAATATTGGATTTCAACATTGTTAATTAATTGATGATAATTAACCTCTATAAAATGCCGAATATGGCCTCAAAAATCAACCTGACTGATTGATTTTCATCCATTCTCACGAAATAACATGAAAAAAGTCAGATTTTTGGAAAATTCAGCTTTTATTTTGGAGAAATTCATCAATCCACTGAGTAAAAAATAAATTTTCCCTTGATCAATACTTTTTAACCGTGAAAAGTGAGGGGGAAAAGCCCCTTTACTTTTGGAAGTGAGGGGGCAGTCGCCCCCCTGCACAAGCCACCTATGACTCACGACACGCACATTTAAACACAACGGGCACAAAAATAAAATTTTAAAAAAGAAAAAGAAACAACACAGGAAATTAATTTTACAGGACATATTTGATATTTCAAATTTGAAAGGGAAAAAAATGATCCAATTATCTGAATTTTGAGGTAAAGAAAATGTGCATTGCTCAAAAAATATGTATTGAGTAGAGTAAAATTGAGTGGCATTAAAATAAAATATTTAATGAGTGAGTATTTATCAAATTTCCTGTTAAGGAGTTAGTACAATAGATCTTTGGTGCAGAGCAGTTGAATCTCATTTGTTCTCATATAATTTCGAAGCATTTATCCTAAAATAAAACATATGCACCTGCTGTCATTGTTTTTACATAGCAGAGAAAGCTAATGTACTTCTTCAGACATAAAAATGCCTTAGAGTAGGGGTGCACAACCTGTGGCCCGCGGGCCAAATGCGGCCCGCGAGTGCATTTGACTTTTTGTGGTGAAAAACAAAAAGTTTTTTTTTTTTTTGAAAAAAATAAGAAAAAAGAAATTATTTTTTTTACTTAGAGGGGAAAGAAAAAGCAAAAAGGTTTTGCTGATTGTATTTTAAACTACACACACCAAATAAAAACGCTCCTAAATTCGCTTGAAGAAAGATTTTAGAACTTTGTGGGGAAAAAGAGTAGATCAGAAAATTTCAATTTTCAATTATGAACCAGTGGACAGCATACCTTTTATAGCTTCTTGGTATTGATTCAGCAAACCTAATAATTGCTATAGTAACAACCACGACAAAAAAAAAAAGAAAAAGAAAAAAAAAAACGCCCCATTTTGAAAAATTGACAAAAAAGATTGAAAAAAAAAACCCTGCCATTTTGAAAAAGGTTACATATTTTTAAAATATTTCACTGCTCAAGTTCTGTTTCCAACTTGAATGACAAAATCCTACTAATTTGACTTTTATATGCTAAATGCTCAGCAATTTGGGCACATTTTCATGTGGTTTTTCGATGCCACGTGCAAAGTGCACTTTAAATGTTTACATGTAATTTTTCAGCAATCTTTTAGCATCGGCTTCCAGGTTACGATATTTCTTCTTATTTTTGGAGTAATGCACGAAGCAAATCATACTGAGCAAGAATACAAACGTATTTTTCGAAACAAATGTGAGTATTTTTTTTAACCACCATTTTTTAATTCCTGCACTCACCGCGTGGCAAATGGATATTTTTCGATCTAAAGCACGTAAAAATTAAATTATTTGGTGCTCTTGTTAATGAAGCTCTTGAAATCCAATTGCTAATTTTGATTTCATGGCATTTCCCTAAATTTTTAGAAAAATGTTTGTAAATTTTTGTATCATGATTCCTTTTTTGTTTAGTCATCATTTTGTTTGATTTTCATATTGTATTTAGCTAATGGTAGAATTTTGTGTTTGCACTGTGGCCTAGTTCCTTTGAAACTGTTGGCAGTTTTGCCAAAAGTCCTTTTTGGATATTATTGTGCTCAAATTACATATTGATTTTGTATTGCTGAATAAAATGTTTGATTTCTTTAGTTTTAATAAGTGATAAAGTTTAACATTATTAAAGCACAAAGTTGCAAAAATTTTGCAGACATGTAACACCTTTTTCAAAACATGCAAAGTTTTAAGCCTCTGATGACTAAGCAATTTTAATGAGAAAAGCTGCTTAGTATCATTAGATCAAAACCTTTTCTTCACTAAAAAATGTTTAACTTTTCACTGTGAGTCATGTAATATGAAATATTTTGCAGTTTCATGTTTTAACAAAGTTGGTATTTTTTCCCAACAAGTCATTTGGTAAAAATATTCAAATTTCAATTACAGCTTTTCTTACGTTATTAACATTAGCAAAGTACTGGTGCATGCTGCCAAGCCCATCAGTTTTCTTAATTTTCCATGGGGCAAAAAAAATATGTACTCAATGTAAATAATATAGCAAAATATATTCAAAATTAAAAAAAACAAAAAACATGACTTTCTCAGACCCTGTGGGCGGCGGGGGGTGATTACTTTTCACGAGCTCTCCAAATAATGGGCTGGTATGCGGCCCTCAAATGGAGCTCCTGCTACGTATGTGGCCCTTCACTGAAAAAGGTTGTGCACCCCTACCTTAGAGCATTTGGCGTTCCAGTCTAGAGTCTAAGATTTTAAATTTGAAGTTGATTTACCGACCCTTGCTTAGTAACCAATCTATTTTTTTAATGCATTTTTTACAAACCAAATTTTGAAAACTGCGCAATTTTTTTATTTCTTCTGAGCAGCAGTTAAATTAACCTATAAAACAGGTCAAAATATGAAATAAAGACAATTTTAGCATCAGAAATAATATAACATTTGAGGAGATTGACATAAGTGCAAAGAGGCCAATAATTTGAACTACCCAGGATTGAATTAGAAAAAGTACACTGTATTAGATAAAACCATTATTGTTTTTCCAAAGATTAAAGTATAATTTCAGATACATATAATAAAAATTGTTGACAGAAATTAATCAAACAAACAAATTTTAAAAACACAAATAAATATTACAGCACAAGCATAATTCTAATTGCACTATGAATTCTGATAAAGATAGTTTATCTATTGAATAGCTGGAAGAAAATACATATGTACAACTATGTAGAAATAAGAAATATTGAATTAATTAAGTTATGATAGTTATTTTCATTTTTTGTTTGCACTCTGAAGACCCCAGGCAAGAGGTCATGGGAGGTCACTGTGACCTCTTAACTGATTCAGCATATTTGTAAGCCATATTACAATAACAAATTTTTTTTCTCTTTTAATGAAGCTTCAAATCCCTTCTCATTAGGTGAGATGTCGTAGGAAGGTAGAGTGCTTTATTTGCAAATTTAACGTTTTCTTTTCTTTCGCAGTTTTGTCATCTATTGTACTTTAGCTTTGCTGCACAAGCTTACTAATTTGATTTCCACTGCAAATGAAGTACAACAAAAAAGCGTCAAATTCAAAATTTCCCTATTGTTAGCAAGAAATCCACAATGGCTTTCTTCTTCAATTATCTCAAACTTGCAGATATGGAATTTAATTTTCCCACGGCAATGTAGGTTCTGGGCATATGTTCATATTTTATCAACTATTTTTATAAAATTGCAATTTTATAAAATGAAATTCTTGTGCTAGTTCAAAGCACATAATATTTTGAAAATTTTTGATGGCTCATGTCTAAATTTAAAAGGGCGCTTTAAAAGGGAAAATGTATTTATTGATTGCCGGATTTTTGATCATCTCATTGACAACGGTACATTGTCATACCCTAACTGTTTACTGCATGATATTATTAATTGAAATAATTTTTATGAATTATACAGAAAAACTTTCTGTGATAGTTTTTTAATTAATTTATTTCCTATGTCCACCATTATTGATTATTTTTCGCGTACCACCAATGGTATGCATACCACAGGATGAGAAACGCTGTTTTAATGAATTCAATTTTCTATCTCTTACCAAGTTGTGGGAAAGAAATAATGAAAGTACTCTCAAATATTGGAAAACAAATAGAAGTTTTAAAACCAATATGCCCCCCCTCTCTCGGGAGTACCTGGAAAATCCTTTAGCCTTCCTTCAAAGGGGGCAAGCCAATCATTAAAATAAATTTACAAACTGATGTTTCAAAACATTAAAGTTTTAATTGAGGGTGGGTACAGTTTTCAATTTATTTCGGAGGGGAGAAAGATGGATCACATCTATCACCTTACATACGCGGCCATTGGCAACTGCAGTTCCAGCTTCTGGTTTTGAAGAGGTCATTATCAGAAATATTGGATCAAAAGTGCAATTGTAAGAGTCAAAAGGGGGGGCTGGCAATTTGTCGAAAAAAGTCCCCAAAACGCAGTTTAAGGTCATTTTTGGTTGCTGTAGTCTACCCCCAAGAACCCCCGCCCCCATCTGTACTCGAGTCTGTCTCTTCGCCGCTCCAGATTCTCAAAGAAATGTCTGAAAGAAACTTCATTTTTAAGTCTTTTCAAGATGCAAAATGTAAATCTACTAAAGTTTTATGGTAAAGCAACGATATTTATAGTTTGTTTGACACATTTTTCAGATTTGATGAGAACTCTGAAGTAAAAAAGCTTTCCTATCTAAACAAAACTGAAATTACGAAGCAATCGAAAATCGAAGCCACTATATTTAAATCCATCTAAGCCGAGTGTAAAAAAAAGTAAACAAGCAAAATGATATGATAACAATTCTTATTTGGTATATCGATTGCAGATCTCCAAATTTTGTTAAATCAGAACGAAGTAAAACGAGTCACAAATTTCAAATTAGTCAATAAATATTTAATTACATAAATTGATGTTTTTTGAAAATCGTACTAAAAATAAAGATTTTGCTTTCCTGCCGCCCGCAAAGTATAAGAACTTAATCATCACCGTAATCAACAGGACAACCACTGTCAACAAACAGGGAAACGGGAAGTTTTTTATGCGAAAAGAAAGTTTTACCTTTTGTGTCTTGAGTTTGCAAGCATAATTTTAAAATGAATTCTAAAAATTTATTTTCATACGAAACTCTTGTTCATGCATCTTCTGGCGCAGCTGTAAGTATCATTATATTCGTTCAAATTTTATGTTTTAAAAAAGTAAGGGGGCGAAGAGATTGATGAAATGTAAGCTGCTAATATGATTCTCTGCTTGGTCATTTGGTCATGACCACCTCTGAGATTTTCCTTACAGCTTCATGGATTAAATAAATATGTATCTACATAGTACCTTGGAACAACAACTGCAACCAATGTTAGATTTTGACGAAGTCAGCGGTTTAATTTGTAGCAAAAATCTGCCCACGAAAAAGTGAATTTTTCGATGCAGCAACAACCAATGTAACCTTACTGCCGTGGTAGTGAGTCATAGTGATGACTTTTATCAAGCCCTGAAAATCTCTTTTAATATGTTTTTTTTTTTAAACAAAACAACTAACATTATTTGTAATTCAAGTACCTGTACTTGAAATTAATGACAAATTATAGGTACAATCCTAGAATGTAACATGAGACAATTATTTCTCGTAAGGTTCAAATTTTTGCTGGGCTTGGGTGTATGAGTTCGTTCGAGTCAGAAAATAATTAAGAAACTTTATGAGCACTTTGATAAAACTGATATTTTTGACGGAGGGTGTTGTTCTAAAATATTGATGCATAGATTAAAAACTCTATTGAATTCATATAATCTATTTTTGATGGTAAGTAATAATGTACTACTAAAAAATTTTGTAGTACGAAGTGTTACATATAATTTTCTGGTTCAAATAATCACAAATTCTTTATAAAAATCAGGGGTGAGTGTAGGGGTATTTTACCCAATTTCCATTTTTTTTTTCGTGTTTTAAAAACTGGAAAACCGATACTTTTAATTATGTTTTCATCTTCCCACCTCCTGAAATCTTTTTGCTTACTCAAAATTTTTAGCGATAATATTGATAATTATATTCCATTTATGGAATAGACCTGTCAAAATGCAGGATGAAAACAAAATTGTACTTTTCCATCAAAAAACTGAAAATCAATTGAATCTATAATTCTGGCAGAATCTGCAGAGTATCGGCAATTTTAACAATTTCAAAACCTCTACCACACTTCACTAAAATCTCATTTATTTCAAGAAATGTCCACAGTTGAGTGTCATCTAAGATCTTCTCTTCAAAGTCATAAATAATGGTTTGTAGGCATGTTTATAATTGCGCCTATTATCTTAAAATGTACTATTTATTGGTGAACATTTGATTATGCATTATTTTCAATAGCAATGAATTTGAATAAATTGATTTCCTATCGTATTTAGGTATTAATCTTGACTGTCATGATTTATATTAGTGTTACCCAACATATGGTCCATATGGGGCTTGTAAAGCTGATCCATGTGGATGTTCAATGTTATGAATCAAAAGCTATTCTGGAACCTTAAAAAACAGCTGCTAATTCCATATTAAGAATGGTGTTCTTTTAAAAATGAGGGAATCCTTGTATTAATAATATTAACACGTAGTCTTGATAATAACAGCTCTTGGTCTCTAATTTATAATTTTCTTTCCTTTCTTGTGTTTTTTATCCTAAAACCTATGCAATAGCTTAAAATAAATATATTTAACTTTTATACATGATCTGGTCCTTGAGATTCAGCTTTTATGAGGTGCAGTCCTAAGTTTAGCACCCTATTGATTCAAAAAGATTCTAATATTTTTGTACACCAACTTAACAAAAATATTTTTATTAAACAAAATTTTTCTTCTAATGTTATATAGGGTGGAGTCACAGCAATGAGTGTTTTTTTTCCATTGGACACGATTCGTTCTCGCTTGCAAGGTAAAACCAAGTTTTGTTTTTTTCATTTTTTGAGATCTTGTCTGAAGTGATATATTGGAGATTCATGATTAATATAGATTCAGTTATTTAGTCAGATAATAAATTGTTTGTTAAATGATTATAGACATTTGTTACATTTGGCTTATATTGGTTTAGAAGCTTCACTGTGATTTTAAAATTGTATAAAGATCACAGCTATAATTCCACCTCTGTGAATGTAAAGATAATATATAAACGTACACTGTACACTGAACGGGGATAGAAATAAGTAATAATCAGGCTTTGCTACTTAGGTGATCAGTACTTTGGTGATCTGATATTTCTTTCGGATGTTCTGATTTCCAAAGGTAAATATCAATTTTGATAGCCTGAATTCTGGATGGAAAAAAGTTTTTCTTCCCCTACTCTTTGCAATGATAATTCATAGATTACATAAAGGAATAAGAAAAAGTGTTTCCGTTATTCTGACATGTTTTAATTGCATATACGTGCAATATTTCCAGTTGTATCGTTTGTTTGTGTAATCCTATGTAAGTGTACATTATTTTAAAAGGCACCAAGATTTATTTATTGTGTAGAAAACTTCTTTCAGAGTTTATCATACCCCCTAGATTTTAATTTCTGTTTCTAATGCTGAGAACATATCTCAGTTGCTTGTTAATTGGCTGTAATGCACAGCTATAATGCAGGAATTCTGATCTATTTTGTGTGGTTGATCTAGCTTTATTGTGAGTTACGCGGGTGAAGGGAAGCTTCTCTTTTATAAAGTTAAAAAAAAAAAAAAAAAGGAAATCCTGTCATTCGGTCATTTTTTTTTCTTTTAAAATTGGTTGTACCCTTAACCTTTTGGATCCAGGCTGTTCATACAGAAATTTTTCTTTCGACCCAGGTAGTACGACAGTTTAGCCACAGATTTATTTTTTAGAAAAATTAAAAATTTGAAAGTAGGGTATTGAGATGGGGAATTTGTGCGTCGGTCGGTCGGTCGGTCGGTCTGTCGGTCTGTCTGTCCCCCCCTAATAACTTTTGAATGAACATTCCGATTTGGACAAACTTTTTTTTGTTGGAAAGATCTCGGCGAGTACAGCTCATTCCCATATTTGATTTTTTGATTTGAACAATTTTTGGTTCAACTTTGAGCCGTTCAAAAAACCGGTCCCGCGATACTAACTTTTTAATGAACAGCCCGATTTGAACAAACTTTTTTTTGTTGGAAAGAACTTTTCAAGGGTACTTCATTCCTGTATCTACATTTTCGATTTGAACAATTTTTCGTTCAACATTGAACCGTTCAAGCAACCTTTCCCCCCCCTAATAACTTTTGAATGAACATTCCGATTTGAACAAACTTTTTTTTGTTGGAAAGATTTCGGCGAGTACAACTCATTCCCATATTTGATTTTTCGATTTGAACAATTTTTGGTTCAACTTTGAACCGTTCAAACAACCTGTCCCGCGATGCTAACTTTTGAGTGAACAGTCCGATTTCAACAAACTTTTTTTTGTTCGAAAGATCTTATCAAGGATACTTCATTCCCGTATTTACATTTTCGATTTGAACAATTTTTCGTTCAAAATTGAACCGCTCAAGCAAGCTGTCACCCCTAATAATTTTTGAGTGAACAGTCCGATTTAAATAAACTTTTTTTTTTGTTCGAAGGATCTCAGCAAGGATACTCCATTACAGTATTTAAATTTTCAATTTGAACATTTTTTCGTTCAACATTGAACCGTTCAAGCAACCTTTCCCCACCTAATAACTTCTGAGTGAACCATCCGAATGGAATAAACTTTTTTTTGTTTGAAAGATCTCGGAGAGGTTCATTCCCTTATTTCGTTTTTTGGTTTGAACCATTTTTCGTTCAATATTGAACCGTTCAGAAAAAAATTTAACATTAGCGTCTACGGGGAATTTAAGTTGAATGTTGATCCTGGAACTTAAAGTCGGATTTCCTTCAAACTAACTTTGTAAAAAAATGGTTTTGATAAATAATGTTTGTAAAGTACTTTTCTGAATAATCTTCTGTGAGGACTCTGATTCCGACTCCGACTCCACAAACATGGCGGAAATGCAGGCTCAGAAAAAAATGACTGACTGTGCAGACGATTTTTTGTTTATTTATTCATTTGTGCTATTTTATTTATTACTATTATTTTTTTTTGGCAGACGATTTTTTTTGTAACAAAAGTGTTTCATTCACGAGGGCATTTTATTCTTTATTTATATTTAACCACTGGCAACGGTTTAAAAGTGAAAATCGAGACATTTTATCGACGGACGAGTTTTTTTTCCTTTCTTTGATAAAATGTGTTTTGATGTACTTTGTACTTTTATTTTTTTTATTTATTTATTTTTTTTTTTTTTTAAACGATTGAGGAATTTTTCTACGGAAGAACTGTAACAGTTACATTCTTTAAAAGGTGCGACAAAACTTCATTTATTCATTTATTTACTTTTTATGTCTCTATTTCATCTGATGAGAGGGGTATATTTTGCTTTTAGAAATCAGCTTTAAGTGCTAAAAAGGTATGTTTGACATAATGTTTAGTCTCAGATGATCAAGAGAATAATGATCAGATGCTAGAATGCCGATGTCGATGTACGGGAAAGTAGGTTCGTTTAGTTCTTGACAGAACTTCTTGTTATTGAAAAGAGAAGGTATAAACTGTCGTACCAGACGTATGAAACCTTGAAAAAATCCTCGACTCCAAAGAGTTCGTGTAAAAATTTCAACCCCTTTCCTCTAAACTGGACAAGACTTATGGTACAACATGTGTACTGCCCGGTTCCTAAAGATTAATGTTGTTGTAATAAAGTGAAAAATAATTGCTTAATTTTTAATATATTAATTGGAAGTATTGAATTATACTACATGAAGCAATGATGAGCTTCTGAGATATTGGAATTCCCACTGGTGATCCCTTCTGAAGGGACTTTTATGCTTCGGGGGGGGGGGGGGGCATTAAAAAAAAAAAAGAAAGTAAGTAAGTAAGCAAATTCCATTTTGAAAAATAGCATCGATTGCTGCACAAAACAGCCTGCAGAGCCTCCACATATGTCAGGTCCTTGTTTCGTTGCATGAAGTTTTAAAGAACATGGTCTTTACTACCATATAATGCAGTTAAATTTTGAAGATTTTCAGGAATAGTATTTATGTGATGTTATTTTGGCTAAATGCTATTATTTCAATATATTTTCTGGAATTCTTCAAAATTTGACTGCATTATATGGTAGTAAAGACCATGTTCTTCATTAATATCATGAAAAAAAGCAAGAATGTAACATATTTCTAGTCTTTTAAAGCTATTTTATGAAGAAGTGAAACGTTTTTTACCGTGGAATTGCCCTTTAGTGTAATATCTTTTTTTGTTTCATACAAATTTTAATAAAAACCTAGTTCCAGAATACTTACTAATTAAAATAAGACAATTGCAGTGAGTATATGAAAATAACATACTAATTATTATAAAATAAGTTAATGCATATGAGCCACTTGTATGCACAGAAGAAATTGATGTTTGGCTAAAATTTGCTGTGAGCATTGTCTAAATATGTTTTAGGGTTATGAAGAATCTTCACTACAAATACATGGAGATATTTGAGAGAAAAGCCTAAATCATTCTACAAAAATGTATTCAGATTATCTGTGAAGATGTACAGAAAAAGGGCATGCCAAATTTTTCAAAAAATCTGATGAAAATCAAAATAAAACTAACAATAAATTCATAATAGTTTTAAAAAAAGAAAACGTACATAAATATACCTTTATATTGTACCAAAGTCTCTGTTTGATATGCTACCAGTCAGGGTGTCTATGATTTAAATAAATTTATTTTTTAAAAAAATCATTGATTTAAATCACTTTTTTATTTTAATTCTTATAAAATTCTCTTTGACAATCCCAATTTCACTATTTTTGCCATTTTCTTTTATTTTTAACTGTATTTAAAAAAAAATCTAGACTTGCATACTTGTTGAAAGAACAAAGATATTAATAAGTTTAAAACACGAAGATAATCTCTAGAGGGTTTTAAATAAAAGCTGTAGAAAGCTGTATTTAAAACGTTATGGAAATAACTGTTGCCCAGAATTAATATCTGTAGAAGCTGGTCAATTGCAAAAACTCAGGATTGCCAATGTTCCCTGTGGCAGAAAGCTGCCGATACGGCGACATTGTCGCAGAATCAGGGAGACAGTGTGCAGAAAGATTTTTGTGATTGGGAGGAAAAAACAGGAAAAGAAAAAAAAATGATATAAAAAACAGCCAACAGAAAGAAAAACTATGAATCTCTTGTATTAATGTTAACATTTTATAAATATAAACACCTTGTGTTACTTTTAGAGGATTGTATATATATATATTTATTATTGAAAAAGATTCTAGTGTTGCAGAAAGAAATTGGTTCTAGAAAATGTGTCGCAGAAAGCAGAAAAAAATTCTGCCACAAGGCCAATGTTTAAAAGTGAAAATTAGGAAAAAAAGAGAAGAAAAAAAACGACTGTAATTTATAGGCCTTCTGCCTTATGAAAATGTTGCATAAATTGGTTAAAATGTTATTATTTCTCTTTTGTTTTTTTTATTTTGCGGAAGTACTTGAAGGTTGTAATTAGGTTGTAAATTTTTAAGAAGTCAACTGCAAGCCCTGTACATATCCTACCAAAAAAAAGAAACCCTCATCCATTTTTTATTTCCCATCTCTACGTTTTAACAGTTGTTGAATTTCTAAATTTCTTTCTTTTTTTAAATTTTCATTACAGTTGACAAATTCATATTTAATTTAAAAATTTTTGTATATAAATTTTTCATTGTACTTCTCATTTTATTAAAATTTCATGTAATGCTGCTTAATGTCTTTATTTTCTTAAATTTTTCTATATAGTGTTTCATAATTTTGTTGACATCAAAAGTGATTAGAATCATATGTATTTGCCTTGAATCCGATTTTACATCATAGTTTTTTGGTGAAGTTTTACTCCAGAGGTCTTTTTCCATTTTTAAAAACTTAAAAATATAAGTCGTTCATAAATGTAAATTAATAACTGAAGTTTCTAATTGAAAAAAAAAAACATTTAAAAAAATCTGATTTAAATTTTTAAAAAATCTGATTTAAATTAAAAAAATCGGATTTAAATCAAAAGAATCCGATTTTTTGGATTTTTTTACACCCTTCTACCAGTTTTGAATCCTTGACATAATTAAGTATAGGCAGGAAAGATTTCAAAAAGTATGCTTCACCTTATGATATTTTATTTTAATGCCAATAATGAGTATAGTAAATAATATAAAATTTGGCAAATTAAATATGCAAATGCAATTTCGTTATATATCTCCACTTTATATTAGAGTTAAAAGAGCTATAATTATTTCTATAACTATTTTCATCTAAATGAGTTTAAATACTTATACTATTGCAGTTGAAGATTCAAGAAAGGCAAAAAGCACTTTAGCTGCTATCAAAGATTTAATAGAGGATGAAGGAATGTAAGTGCAGTTATTACTATAATTTTAATTGTATATAATAGGGTGTAAACCTAATGCGATCCTCTGATACGACATTCGGTGTTGCACTTGCCACCATTAACCTTTTGGATCCGGGCTTGTTCATATAGAAATTTTTCTTTCGACCCAGGTAGTACGACAGTTGAACCACAGATTTCTTTTCCATTGAAAAGAGAAGGTATAAACTGTCATACCAGACCTATGAAACCTTGAAAAAATCCCCGGTTCCAAAGGGTTCGAGTGAAAATTTCAACCCTATCCTCTAAAGAAAAAAAGACTTATGTGTACCGCCCGGTTCCTAAAGGTTAAGGAGCAGGTGTCAGTGGCATAAAAAATTTTGATAGTTTTCCACCTAAGTGGGCCAACTGGGCTTTCATATTGCAAATTTTCTCTAGGAGTTAAATTTTGCTAAAACTATTCAAAGCCAAAGAAGCACCCAAGAAATCTTTTACTTGCTACATAATCTACCGTAATTGGCTTCTTCATCTTCAGTTGTACAACAACCCTAGGTGTACCCTAATCGGATCAATAATTTTCTTCAAGACCTCTCTTTTCTTGGCCTTTGTTGTCCAGTAATTCACTCTCAAAGTGACGAAATCATTTTGTAGGCTACCAACCCATATGAGAATAGGTCGAACCTTAGCTGTTGCTCCAGTAGGTTTGACCAAAAAAATTCTATGTTGACCATTCCCCCTGTGCAATCTGATATCATTGCCTTCTATTTTCAAAATTCAAATTTTTATAAATCTGACCTCACCGGGTTCTCATAGTGATTAGCTTTACATTATATGAAATTAGAAAATTTGAACGCGAATTTCTTTAATCAGCTTTTATAATTTATCTTTAGTCATTTTAGGCGACTGTTGGCCTTGGATTAGCTGTTGTTCAAATGTTTTAGACATTCGAAAAATTATTGGCTATTGCTTGGTCAATTTTCTAAGTACTTGCAATTGTTCAAATTCAATAGTTTATAATGATCAATATTCCCTCTTATATATCTTACTTAGTATTTCAATTGTTCTCATTCCAATTTCAGATTTAGCTTGTATCGAGGATTACAGCCTGTGCTGATAAGCTTATGTTGTTCAAATTTTGTCTACTTTTACACATTTCATGGTTTAAGGAGGTTGGTCCAATCTAATCATGGCAGTGCTTTGAGAGATTTGGGTGTTGCCAGCATTGCAGGTAAAGGAATATTTTTGTCTACTCTTTTTGCATGTTACTGATATTAGGAACTTATAGATTTGTTCTCGTATTGATATAAGAGAAAATTGAAACTAGTGAAGAGTAGGATTATTAGTTTCACAATGGCAATTACATTCCAAATTAGAAAGATTATAATCGGAGGAATCTGAGAAATTTGAAACTCAATAAAGAATTAGATACTTTTATATTCTGTCAAAGAAGACTGGAACTAGTTCTCATTACTTCATTTTGAAGTGTGAAGAAATAAGATAAGGAAAAGACAACTGGGTAGTCCATTAAATGTAAAACAAAGTATTATAAAATAACTAGCAAAAATACCCGGCGCTGCCTGGGTCAGTAATAATTTTGAGATTTTTCCGGCACTGAAAGAACTCAAAATACACCGCTTTGGCGATTTTTAAAATGTCGCTAAATTTGCGGTAACTCTTTTGTTGTACCTAGGATAATTTTGCTCCCCTCCCTACTTTATGAAAATACAGTATTATTATGTCACTAATTTTGTCACAGAGAAATAGTCATCAAATGCTGAGATACTATTGCTGACCATAAAATGATGCTAAAAGTTTTTATCCTAAATGATTTTGAAATTAATGGAAATATTTGACAATTATTTATGCAAAAACGCAAATTAATGGTAATTTTAGTCTTGTTTAAGGGCTTTATTAATTTAGTATGCGGATTACTTTACATTTTGACATAATCTTAAAAGGTCAAACATACGGAATCGACCAACAAAAGAAAAAAAACTGAACTTTTTAAAATGTGGAAGTATTCTATTGATGATTAAGATTTTGCCACAATCGATAAATATCAGACAATAATCGTTTTATTTTTGTTTTGTCGTGTAAGAAGTAAAAAACTATTATGTAGTGTTTGTCACAAAAACTGATGTCAGTTGAAAAAATCGCTGAGAATCTCAGTTATTAAAATCTTCTTGCAACAAATTTGGCAAAATTCCAGTTCAATTGGATACGAAGTAACTGTCCAATTGTAAGTACCCCGAAAAAATACCCAATCAGTGCAAACAAATTTAAGAAATGCTGTTTTGTATTTAAAGCTCCATCAATAATGAACCTAATCCATTTATAAGTTGCCAATCTCTTCAGGCGATTATGCTACCGGTATACTAAAACACATATTTACAAAACTTGCGAAAAGTTACTTACAATCAAGATTACAAAATGTTTTAAAATACAAATCATGGTAAAAGCTCGTTAGAGAGCGGGCGCGCGAGCTTTTCCAATGTCTATGTAAAAGCCCGGATATTTACCATGAAGCTGAAAAAAAATTACTTTTTGATTTGACTTGAGAAAAGCCTTAAAAATTTAATGCGAAAAGTGGAAATGATACATGCAATTCTAGCTATCGACAGGGAGTTGAGATGATGCACTAAATACTGAATTAGTTTGTTGGAAGCCTTCGCGGATTTGTGCGAAAAATGTACCTTAAATTGGAATGAAAAAGCGCTACTAATCTAACTTTTTCGAATATCGTTATAAATTATAGCCTATGTGTTGAATGAATGAAGTGAAAAGGGGGCGCTCCCAAGGCAGCGCAAGCACTGCGACCATAGGTCTATTGTACTATCCCCATTAGAACCCTACAAGAGCCCAATAGCTGAAATGAACTTAAGCAGATGTCTAACAGGAATGCTAGACAGTTCATAGGGATCTAAACAATGGTACCCCAGATGTTCAAACCTGTAAGCAGAATAAAAATCACATTCACATAGAACATGACCAGAACTTTCATCTGCCTCAAGGCAGCCTCTACAAGCTGGGTCATCAGTGATACCCAACAGGTTTAGGTGTCTATTAAGAGTACAGTGTCCAGTGAGAAGTCCAATAGACATCTTAATCTCTTTTCTGCTCAAACTAAGTAGCTCCCTGGACCTCAGCCAGGGTTGACGTTGGTTGAGAGCTTTAGCTTGCCTCTGCGAGTCAGACTGAAGCCACCTGGCATATGAGTCATTCATAAGCAGGTTTCTTATAGTATTCCTGACTTTGTTATAGGGCAACCCAATAGCAGGTTCAGGACCTACGAAAGGCATGTTGGAGCCCAATTTGGCAAGCTGATCAGCAGCTTCGTTTCCATCAATGTTACGGTGGCCAGGGACCCAGTAGAGTGTAACCTTATTCTTGCTGGCGAGCCTTGCCAGTGCATTGTGGCATTCCCAAACTGACTTGATAGTAAAGCAGTAGCTATTGAGGGCTTTTAAGGCGGCTTGACTATCAGAGAAGATTTTTAAAACCTTACCAGTTAAGTCGCGTTCAAGGCAATTGGTTACACATGCCAGGATAGCAAGAACTTTAGCCTGGTAAACCGTAGCAAGCTTCCCAAGCGAAAAGTAAAGCTTTGTTTTGCCGCTGCAAAAAGCACCAGAGCCAGTACCGGAAGAGGTCTTAGAGCCGTCAGTGAACCAAATTTCATTGGCATTACCGACAAGCTTCGGAACATCCTTCCATTTTTCTCTGGAAGGAAACACAATGTTATAATTAGCATTGAAACTAATATGTTTTAACAACCAGTCGCTTGGCATCAAAAAGTAGGGATGCTTGACGGCCTCTATACAAAGTTTATCATAAAGAGACGAGTGGCGAGGGGTCTTCCAGAGACCCAGGAGGTTCAGGCGATATGAACAGGTAATCGCTTCCAGTTCCACTTGTTTGTGAAGTGGAAGTAAACCTATAAGAAGTTCTAGGCTTTGTGAGGGAGTAGTTCTCATTGCACTAGTAATTGCAATGGTAGCCATCCTTTGTAGGGTGGTAATACTGCTCTCAGTAGTTACATTACGGGTCTTACCCCACCAGGCAATGGCCCCATAAGTTATTGTGGGTACAATAACCCTGGTGTAGACCCAATGGGCAATTTTTGGTGAAAACCCCCAATTACTGCCTATGGCGCGCCTGCAGGACCAAAAGATCCTTTTGGCCTTGTCAGTAACAAGCTTGAGGTGCGAATTCCAGTTTAAAGTACTGTCAAAAATCACACCCAAGTACTTGACTTCATTGGAATAGTCAAGGGGAGAGTTAAAGAACTCAATCTTGCAAAGATCCTTCAGCCGTTTTCTAGTGAAGAGAACCAAGTGCGTCTTGCTAGGATTCACAGTGAGGACCAACTCACTGCACCAGCTTTCAATTGACTTGAGGGCTGTTCTCATAAGGTTGCAGACCGTATCATAGAACTTGCCCCTTATAACCAGAGTTATGTCATCTGCATAGCCTATACAGTGCAGACCCTTTTGACGAAGTCTTTCCAGAAGTTCATCCACAACCAGGCTCCACAGAAGGGGGGAAAGTACACCCCCTTGTGGACATCCTTGGCAGTTTTCCACTAAAAGGGAATCACCCAGCAGGCTTGCTTTTGTCATGCGGGTGGTAAGAAGACTATTAATCCAGGTACAGACCATGGGGTTTATTCCCTTCCGAATGAGGGAATTGCAAATAGTCTCGGTAGAGACTTTATCAAAGGCTCCTTCAATATCGAGGAAAACAGCAAGAGCCAATTCCTTTCCATTAACTGCACTGTCCAGAGCTGTTGTTAGATCGTACAGTGCTGTTTCGGTCGACTTACCGGGTTGGTAAGCATGCTGGCACCTAGAAAGAGGAGTTGTTTTTAGGATGCCATCCCTGATGTACCTATCGATCAATTTCTCCAGGGTTTTAAGGAGAAAAGAAGTAAGGCTGATAGGTCTGAAGGCTTTAGCCTCGTGATAGTTTGGCTTGCCTGGCTTTGGAATGAAGACCACCTTAGAGGTTCTCCAAGCACAGGGAACGTAACCGAACACAAGGCAGGATCTATAGATCCTACACAGATGTGGAGTGATGATGTCAACACCTTTTTGCAGGAGAACTGGTACAATGTCATCCGGTCCTGCAGATTTATAAGGCTTGTGTGAATTGATGGCCCATGCAATTCTGTCAGGGGTAACAATATCACCAGCAGTTTTCCATTCTTCCTTATTGCTACGTAAGGAATGAAGAGGGATAACCGGATGGTGTCCCTCATCTCTGGCTATGGAGTTAGGGAAGTGCACCTTGAACATCTCTGCCAGGGTGCTACTACCATCTTTGGTATAGGAGCCATTATTCGTTTCGATTGCTCCGAGTTGACAAGTCCTGTCTTTGGAAAGTATTTTCGTGAGCTTGGCCACACGAGAAACGCTGTCTAATAGGCTGCAGAATTTAGTCCACGCATCTTGTTTACTTGTTCTTACAGCCTTGTTGTACTTGGTGAGAGCCTCCTTATAGGCAGGCCAATCACCAGTTTTTTTGGCTTTATTAAAGAGCCTTCTGCAAAGTTTGCGTAGACCACTAAGATTTTTAGACCACCAAGCGACTCGTCTTGGTAAACTAGTGGACACAGCAGTGCAGTTTTGATGGAAAGCCTGGGGAATAGAATGTTGAAGTGAATCAACAGCTAACTCCAGGTCAAGAAGATTCGTAAGTTTGAATTTCTTACCTGATAGGAGGAGTTTTAGATCCTCTTTATAGGAGTCCCAGGAAGTGCGTCTGGGATTCCTTTTCTCCCGCAGACTGTTTAGCACAGGGCCTGAAAGAGTCATAAAGATTAGTCTGTGGTTAGAGAGGGTAATCCGCTCCGACACATGCCAATCGTTTACACAGTTGAAAGCTCTGTCATTGCAGAAAGTTAAATCAATGACTTCGCATCTATTACGGGTAATAAAAGTTGGTTTATTACCTCTGTTGAGGATATGTAAGTTGTTGCATAGAATATATTCTATTTAAATCCTCACCTCTTTTGTTGCAATCACTGCTTCCCCACACAACATGGTGTGCGTTAGCATCGCATCCAACAATAAACTTCAGCTTGGCTTCCGCACAGTAGTCAACAAAATTCCTGGCTGAAGTTGCTAAAGGAATTTTCTCCTCATAAGGTAAATAGGCAGACATGAAGCATGCTGATTCACCATTTTCACTATAGACTCTGACGGCGACATTGTCACCATTGAGAAAATCAGCGAGGCAGAGAGCGTTTAGTCGCTTGTTAACGATCAAACATGCTCTCGGTCTGTTACAGGAGCGGTCAAAGAAGAGGTTTCCGCAATTGCCGAGGCCCAGGATTTTCCCTCGGTTAACCCAAGGTTCCTGCAAAAGGGCAATGTCAATCCTGCCTTCAGCCAAATCTTTGCTCAACAGGGCAGTAGCAGACTGGCAGTGATGGAGATTGAGCTGAGCAACCTTAAGGCCATGCAACATAATCAAAAGCAAAAAGCCTGCTAGGGAGCAGCATCCTCGTTAGACTGGGAAACCCGTGAGGGAGAATCCCCAGTTAGTGTGACGTCAGAATCAACATCTGAGACGTCAAGACCATCCAACAGGTTCAGAATTGAGCTAGTGGAGGACTTTGGAGAGATAGATCCGCTCTCGTTAATAGTATGTGTAACTATACTTACGGGAGGAGTGGATCCAGAAGGTGTTTCTTCCTCAGCGGTCTCCACCCCCTCCATTACTGCAGGTAATTCGGCAGGCGACTCAACGACAGCAGGGCTCAAATCAGCCTGCGGTTGTTTGTCCTCAGACTCCAATGAAGCATCGGAGTCCTTGGACGGAGCAGTGGAGGTACAAGACGTACGTTGAGTGTTAGGATCGTGCAAGATCTTGCAAAGACCTTTGCCAAAAGCCCCAACAAACAATTCCAGGTTGGACTTCTTGATGTACTCGGCTGAACCAGAGTCCACCTCGAAAATCCACCTGACATACGCTTGTTCCCCAACAACCGTCTTATCTCTTGCCCTCCAACCACTGGTCGTGAGGCCCGGGTTCAATCGGGCAAGACGTTTCAGGATGGCCTCCGAGTTCAAGGTGTAGATGTCCCTTGTCTTGAAGGCAATCTTCACCGGCTTCGGAAGTTCGTTATATGGCCGCACGAGGAGCTCAGACTCTCCCAACATGCGACCTTTGTAGTTGCTCTGCAACCAGCTTGCAGAGTAGTCATTGGTGCAATGGATAACCAGTGCACCATTTAGTAGACTAGCAGCTGCAAACTGCGGAGCTTTCTCGTCTATGGGGAGATCGTCGATGACAGTGTCGATCTCCCGTTGAATGTTGAGGACATCTCCTGAAGAGAGTAATCTCTCAGGATATTCCTTCGGTATTATGGCCAATTTGATGCCAGAAGTGGCCTGGCTGTAAGAAACTCTGGGCCTTTTAGCCTGAGCCACGTTAGAGGGAGAAGGGGTGGACCCTTCTGATAGGACCCTCTTTACAGTGGGGGGTGCTTTGAGGCTCCAGTCCCTTGCTCTGCTGGAACTTGATGGCCCGTTTCTGGTTCCTGCTGTTCAAATGCCGGGAGGTACCGGATGGGCCAGGTACCGCAGGATCGTTGATTTCCTTTGCAGGATTCATCATGGTTTTGATTGGTTTGTCATCTGACTCCTTTTCAGGAGCAGAGACGCTTTTGTAGTGGGCTGTCGAAGTCCGGATTTCTCCAGACGCGTCAGCAGTTTTTTTTGGGGCGGTTTTCACCGCTTGAGTTTTTGTTTTTGTTTTTTCGTTTGCCCATTGGGGGTAAACTGAGGGTAGGTAAACTGTCACCACCTGAATTGACCCTCTCTACAGGCAGAAGGCTAAAATACAACGTGGTTCGCCAGGCCACGAGGTGCACCGTTAGCAGCGACCTTTAACCCCGGTCGCTATATGATCATGTCATATTCTCATCGGCACGGTTCCTTACACCTTGGATTTAGGTTGCCGTTCCCGGCGGATAGGACAAAAGAGCCCTAAACCGCCAGTATGCCATGGACATTTAGGCACCCTCCTCTTTTTTCCGGGCTTGGGACCGGCATAGGGACGAGACAAGCTCCATCCTATGGCAGAGTTAGCCTATGTGTTATTCTGATGTATAAGCTATATTATGGTAAAAGTTTCATTAAAATCCATTCAGTAGTTTTTGCGTGAAAGAGGAACAAACATCCATACATCCATACATCCATCCATACAAACTTTTGCATATATAATAGTAGTAAGATAATATGTATTGCATATACCATTTTTTAAACTAGTATTTAACATTTTTTATATTTTCTTAGAAAATGTAATTAGTAAACTACATTTTAATTCATAACAAAATCTATTTTGTAAATTTTTTGCACTTTTCCGGGAAAAACTTTTTTCCATTCCCGAAATTTTGCATCTCTAGTCGTGACTTGGTGTATGTGTGTGTGAATGTAACAAAACTATGCACAGAAGTGGAGCAGGAGATGAAAGAAGAAAAGCATTGTTGAACAATGTATGTCTTTGATAAGCTTGCACAAAATTATGAACTAGTGATCGGCCAGCAGGGTACAGTAGCTTTTATAATCCAGGCAATGTCAACTGCGATTTTGATAATAGATTGTTAGTTACTGTCAAAACAATAATGAAGTCTATATGTGGGGGGAGAGAGAAATTTTTTTTTTAAAGTGTGCATTTTTTATTTATTATTCCATTTTATCCTTATTCTATAATTTGAACTTTTAGGTGTTATAAATGTGTTTGTAACAACTCCTTTGTGGGTTGCAAATTCAAGACTGAAAATGCAAGGTGCTAAAATATCTACTGAAGATCAAAAACGTTTGGGAAAGCATCCTGAATACGAAGGACTAATTGGTAAATCTTCATTGATGTATCATTAAGTGTCATGCATGGTAAAAAAATGATCTGTAGTTTCTTAAATATTGACATCTAATCATCTAAATAAAATGAAGCACATTAAATAAGATTCATTTGGAAGTACACGGGGCTCATAAAGTTTTGGACTGAAAGAGAAAATTCATTTAAGAAAAAATTTTCTTCAGCTTTAGACAGAATTCTTTTTAATTTTGAACTGTATCACAATTTTTTTTTTCCCAGTGTTAATACTCTTTTACTTGTGTGCAGCTTTCATAGTTTAAAAAGATTTAGAAAATTTGGACAATTTTCAGCTTCGTGCCAGGCACTGCTGCAGCCAAAATTTACCTTCTGGGGGGTGAGGATTTTGTCATAACAGTACTTATATAGATATAAACTGTCATATGAAACTGGACAATATGTGTTAAAACTAAATGTTCCCTCAAATCCCCCTCACTGCTCTACTGGGAGTTTTTTTCTTTCATAGATGCCATTTTCAGTTTTCAATATTAGTACCTTCACCTCCATGCCTTTGGCTAATATTGTACTAATGAGGAAAATCCTTTTTGAGAATTAGTTTCAAAATAAAAAAAAGTATTATCTATAAATCTTAAACAGTTTCTTTCAAATATTTTTTTTAATCAAGACAAAACTTTATAAACATCTTGTACATTTCCTACACCTTACTATCTCCTTTAATAGTGAATCTATCATTTAGAAAGTAATAAAGATTCAGTTAAAATTTGTAAAGAAACTAATTAATTTAATATTTCTTGTGTAATTTTTGTTGATGTACAGAATGGTTCTTAAAATATGAAAAATAGTGATTTATATTGCTACTATCTGAATGTATATTTGTAAGTTTTCATCCCGATATATGAGTGTATAATAATAATTATCTGCTTTCTATTTTCAAGTTTAGCTGTTGATTTATCAAAATAGTGCATGCTGCATTGTTATAAAATATTTTAACAATTAAGTGCATTACTCAAACATTAACAGTCTGAAGTATTTAAGCTGAATGTATCATGAAAATGCATTATGAAAGTTTAAAAACTATATATTGAATTTCTTGCTAAAGATTTAGATGTGTAACCACTTTCATTTGCTGGCATAAAATGTCATCATTAGCCAAAAAGCCTCAGTAGACAGGGTTTTTTCAAGCCATTCGATCAGTCTACCCATTTTCTTATTTTGTCATCAAATTTCAGTGATAATATCTCTATGCCTCCTAGCCACCTTAAGCTAAATATTCAAGGCATTGTTTTGTTCTTTAATATCTTGTTGTAACTGAATGTTCAGTCTCAAAGTATGCCAGACGAATTTTATTCTACTTTAATTACTGCAATATATTGTACATCACTAGTATTGCATATTCCTCGTTTTTCCCCCCAGTACTCTTAAGTTATATATAATTTATTGGATTAGCTAATTTGAACTTCCATTTTTGATGTATTAACTTATGAAGTATAGTAATATTTTGTAACTCAGTAAAATTTGTTGTTTTTACTGACTGAATTTTTTACGAATGCAAAATGTGAATGTCTACATTTTTACTGCTGTGCTAATTATGGTTCTGAAATATATACCCATTCTTTTTATCATATTCAGAAGAGTTATGTTTTTAATTTTGGGCTTATATATTTTCTTTAAAAAATATTTCAGACCCAAGTTCTTTACACATACAGAAACTGATATAGCAAAATAGTACTTGTTACTATTATCATTATTTTCAGTATATTTATTTATTTATTTTTATTAATTAATTAGTTTAGCTGAATAATTATTTTGCTTGCTTAGAAGTTTCTGTTCAATAATAAAATAAATAAACAAAATTTTGTTCTTATTTTCAGATGCACTTATTAAAATAAGCAGGATGGAGGGCATGTCTTCGCTATGGAGCAGCATGGTGCCATCTTTAATACTGGTAATAAATCCAGCAATTCAGTTTTCAGTGTATGAATCTTTGAAACGGGAATTACCGAAATTGTTAGGCAAAACAGTAAGTATACTTTTATTGATTTGTGTTGCAATAAAAAAATGATAGGTATTTGAATTAACATTGTAGTGATACCTTTTCTCTAACCAACAATTCAACAGTCAGTTGGCAGAGGGTCTCGTGGATCAGTTTTTTCGAAGTAAAACAGAATTAACAGTTTTACAAGAATTATACTCCTTGTAAACATACTCATAGTTTCGAGGCATGCGTCTCCATTTGCCCTTGAAAGAAGTTGCATTTTTGTTGAATGTTCTTGTTTCTGCTTAGTTTTCATCATTTCCTAATTTCTTCAAATATATACTGTCGGACCACTGAGGAGATGGAAATGCTGAAACCTGGTTTCCAAGAAGGTTCATGGTTTTTTAAGGTGGAAAATTTCCACCTTTTTTTGAAGGTACAAAATAACTACCCAAAATGAAAAAAAAATTTCAGTGCAAGTTGTCTCACAAATTACATTATTCATTCTTTATGTGCAGTAGTTTTCAAAACAAATTTCTAATGTGTCCATTTTGGAATAGATGAGATATCTTAACTATTTCACTTTGCCCCACATTCTCCTACTAATTTGGTTTTTACCATTAAAAAGTAGCGGTGTGTGTTGAAAACTGCATCTGAAAACATAGCTTTTTGACTGAAACCTATATGATCAAGATGTGCTGTGGACACATACAACCATTTATTATTATTTTTTGTAATTTAATTGTTATTATTATTATTATTATTATTATTATTATTTATTGCATGTTATCTTCTGTTGCAGTAGGTTAACACTTATTTATTTTAAAATCTGCATGGCTTCTTGTTCTAGGCAAACTTAAAACAATTTTAATTTTTTAAAAAAGTTCCATTCATTTAACCCTAAAAATAGGCTGATTATATATAATAAGTAGAGTTGCTGATTAATAGGTGTACACAGTTAACGTAAAATGACAGTGCAATTTCTTTTTTTTTAATTTTAGACTTTAAATGCAGTGGAATTTTTTCTGCTTGGTGCAATTGCTAAAAGTGTAGCTACAGTTCTTACATATCCTCTGCAAATTGTACAGCAGAAGCTCAGAGTAAGTATAAAAACTGCAAATCCAACCTTCTTATCGCTTCTGTATTTCATTATGCTTGTTATGTCAAAGAGTGTGAATGTATTATGAGCAATTATTTCAAATTTGAATTGAAAAACAGCAAAGGAAAAGTTAAAGCAGATATTGAAACTAAAATACCCCCTGTGGCGGGTGACAATAACAATTGTTGATTTTAATACTTTTTCCTCTAGATATCCTGTAGACTTTTAGCAGTTTGTATCTTATGGTCGCTTAAGGTTTACAGGGCTGAGACAGGACAGAATGGCTTTCCCTGGATCTCCTGTACCTAATTTATTGACCTGGTAGATATTCAGAGTCCAGATGTGATAGAGTTATACACACACAGGCAGAAACATATATATTTTAATAGGAAAAATTAATATTAAAAGTAGGTTTAATGTAAATTTTCTAAACATATTGGAAATATTTTTTTTTTCGTTCTGAAGAAAGTTCTAAAGTTTCTGAAGTAAGTTCATCCTAAACTAATTCATTTTAATAGCATTTGACTGCATTTGTTGTCAGAAACAAACTTGTCAATTGACATTAAATTTTATGCATTAATTATATTTTTCTCTCCTTGCAGTATGGATCTCAGGAGCTTAAGAAACTCGCTACTATTCAAATATTTGCTCATATCATTAGGTAAGTCGAAAACTAAATACTTTTAACCAAATTGAATTATTTAAGGGTAAAACATGTAAAACCGGGAGCGAACCCAAAGACCCTCCTTTCCTTTTTCTGCAATACTATTTCTTAAGACTGCAGTACAATTCTAGTGGTACTTACAGCTTTCTAAAGTAGAAGCTAGATCTATTTCCTTCCTCTCTTTAAATATATATATAATATCTATAATACAACTTCAGACATAGTGGGAGCGAACCCCTAGACCCTCCTTTCCTTTTTTGCAATACTATTTCTTAAGACTGCAGTACAATTCTAGGGGTACTTACAGCTTTCTAAAGTAGAAGCTAGATCTATTTCCACCCTCTCTTTAAATATGTATATAATATCTATAATACAACTTCAAACATCATAACTGAGTGGAAATTCAGATCTGCTTAAGGATTTTTTCAGAGGTGGTTGCACTTAAAAACATGTCCTGTTTTTAGAATTTCCTGAAGTCTGGATTTTAAAGTTTGTACTATATATGTACATTAGAGATGAGCCGGGCTCGGCCCGAGCCCGAGCCCGAGACGGACTCAGGCCCTTTAACTTCAAGCAACTTCCGGCTTGGACGGGCTCGGGCTCGATCTCATATTAAGATAGTCAGTTTTTATACAAATACAACGTTCATGGAATAAAATATTGGGGTACTTAAGGAGCGTGAGAACAGATTTTCTTAATGGCAACAATAATAATAATAAATATTCAAAAAGATAGCACCCACTTATAATATATTGCGATTGCTATTACGATATACCATATGGCAGTGCATCCCAAGTGGAAATTAAAAATATATATTGATGTTTGATACACTCGGGCTCGGGCCGGGTCGGGCTCAAAATAAGACAATATCACTCGGGCTCAGGCGGGCTCGGATTAAAAATTCTCGGGCTTGGGCGGGCTCGGGCCTTCAAAAGTGAGCCCGAACTCATCTCTAATGTACATAAGTGTAAAAATATAAGGGGTTGTCAACCTCCGCCCCCTTTTTGTAAACTTCTGACCAAGGGCGTAGCCAGGACTCACGTTAGGGGGGTGCAAGCAGTGGCACCCCAATTATTTATTAATGTTTTAATCATTCAGTAAAGTTCTGAGTTTCATTTGATAAATTAAAAATTTCTCCTCAAAAACAGGTAAGCTTACTATCATTTTCTGAAAAGTAATCAATACTAGATATAATAACGCAGTTTATATAAAGTTCCCAAAAATTAGCATAAAAGTCAAATAAGTAAAATGGGAGGTCACAGTGACCTCCCATTGGCTCTGATCTAGGGAGTGCTGCTGCACCCCCTGCACCCCCTAGCTACGCCCTTGCTTGTGGCAACTGGATGTAACTTCTCTTGAAACCAACGCCTAGTTACGCCACTGCATTGGTTACATTCTTCTGTTATTAAGTCACTTACGAAGTTGGTTCTTTTTGCAGTGGCTTGGTAGTTGTTAACTTTTTCTCCATTAATTTTGATTTAAACTTCAAGTAACTATTTTGTAATAGCTAAAAATTGTTTACAGTGGTATAGATGTAAGCTTTCAGAAATTAAATTATTATTAAATCATTTTTAAGCATTCACTAAATGAAAGATAAGAGAATTTCCTTGCAAATAATTCATGCAGAATGAGATATTTTAGAATGCATGTGCTTAGTCAAAATGTTGCTTGTAGCTATATTTTATTTTGAAAAGTCACAGTATAATACAATTATTTTTACCTTTTCCTTCTAGAACTAGTGGTGTTAAAGGTTTATACAAAGGACTAGAGCCTAAATTACTACAAACTGCTCTCACAGCTGCTCTTATGTTTCTATGTTATGAGAAAATTGCAGCATTTGTGTTTCATATTATGGGTATAACAAGGACCTCTTTACGAAAAAGCCATTAAGATCTCATATATGTACAAATTGTTTATTTCTTATATTGTTTACAATTGTAAAATGCTTACATTGCATAGCATATTGAAACTGTAAAATTTGAATGCGAAATCATTTTTTACCCAATAGCTCTTTTTAACTTATACATTTTAGGAAATTTCGAAATTGATTGGAAAATTCGATTTTAACAAACGATAAGCTACAAAAATGAAAAAATAGTTTATTGGAATGTGCATATTAATTGACTTATAATTTTAAAAATGAAAACTTGTCTGCTGTGGTAGTCTCATAGAAAAGAGTTTAAGGTATGAAAAAGGGTGTGAATCAATGTGAAATCTTAATAAAGAAGTTGTATGTTTGGCTAGTTCCTCTTTTAATTAGATAATGTGTTTTGAGCTCAGCAAATTGAAATATTTTAAAGGTCATAACTGACCTTATGGTACTCTAGGGAGTTTAAAATAATAAATGCTTTATGCAAGTACTAACTCAAGTTTTGTAGATTTTGTGTAGAAGGGGTCTTCCCTTAGCTTGTTTGTTTATATTAAATAATAAAAATTACTACTTAAATATATATTGGCAAAATACATTCCTAAATAATAAAACAATTGTGTATACTTATAAGTATTTATTCTTTTTCTATGGGAATCAGATACAACACCATTTTTTTCCCTTGTGTGTATTAAAGATATACAGGCAGCAAAATAAAAATATATATTTTTCCAAACAATCTATATATTGTATAATTTACAATTAACGAAACACAAAAAGGTGTGATGGAACTGAGCTCATCAATAGTGAAAACATGAAAAGGTGGTAAACCCTAAATTTAACAACAAGTTAAAGCAAGAAACCTGAATGTACTATACAGTATAGTACTAGGTTAAATGCAACAACTACTTTAACTCTACTGCAAAGCACAAAAACTACTGAACTAATACTGCACTAAAAACTATATTAAAGGCTTCCTGCTTTAATATATTAAAAAATTTTGGCAAAACGGAGTATCACCTTTTGATGAAACTTCCACTCCACTATGGTGAGTCCAATTTCATTATTTCTTTTCACGTTTTGCTTGTTGTAAATTAAGCAATTTATCTATTGTTTCAAAAGATGTACTTTATTTGACCCACATACTTTGCTTAAAATTTTGCTGCTTAATCGTTTCTACTTTATTATTTTAAGTTTATATGTGTATAATTTTATTGTTCTTGTGTCCATTGCATTGTTAGATCTTTTTATGTTGGTAGTACAAAATACAAGGTGTGACAATTGGATAACGAGACTGCTCATGTTCTAATTGTTAGACTGGATGTATAAGAATGAACATGGAATGTATTTGGTCTTTATACTTCTGATGCTGCTGGTACATTCTTCATCCTTCTATCTAGATTAGTTTTGTTTTTAACCATGTTTGAGTAAGACGTTTTTGTGTTGACGTGTCGCGATCGAAATAACACAGTTCTTGACAGAAAAACGTTAGTGTATTCGATCATATACCATATTCACCAGATCTCACATTATGCGACTTCTACCTATTTACAAACGTGAAAAGCGCATTCAGGGAGCACATTTTCAGTCTGTAGTACAAGTGAAAGCAAAAACGGCAGACTCACTATAGGAGATAACACCAAATAACCTGTAGCTCTGCTTTGAACAGAAGAAATCTCTCTTACAGCTGTATTGAAGTAGGTTGATGTCTACTAGAAGATATTTGTATATGTTTTCAATAAAGCTAAGTTTAGAGACCAGTCCTGTTACTTAATTGTCACATTTTGTATGTCCCATATTTTCAATGATTCTGGTTGCTTGGCAAGTTATTTTTTAAACCAAAATTTAAAAAAAAAGAATACCCAAATCTCAATGAAACAATTTTCAGCATGTGTCGAACACATTAATAACCAATGAATGTTTTTTTCTTTTGAAAAAAAGAAAGAGTTGTACAGGTGTAGTAATTTGTCAAATATTTCTGTATCTGAAAGAGTTAGTAAGCACTATGAAGAGATTGGGTGCCATTGCTTCAAGAGGTTAGACTTCTTTATTCATTTACAAGTGTCTTATTTTTGAACACTAAACTTTTCATTTATTCTTTTCCAGTAGTATAATTGTTACTCAACAAAATATAACCAATAAACTTATCTCTTTATTAATCACAACATTAATATTTAATTGATGGAATGACTTTCATGTTGAAATTTTAGTTAGTATATCCCTACAATTCAAATAAATAGCTTCAAACAAAAATAACATAAAACTGCTTTTTAGGCAATGTTTTTTTTTTCTAATTAAAATAATTTATAGTAATACTAGCTTATTGCCAGGCGATGCCCGAGTGCTTATTAATACCACATTATTTTAATAGGTTTTCATGAATTTTTCTGCATCATACGATATTTGTGCCAATATTCCAAGGTAATTAGAACATGAATAATAATTGTTTTTAACTTATTTCATTTTAAAATGAAATAGGTGAGCCTTAAATTGATAAATCATTGTTTATCGTAATCTTTGTTGGAGAATACTCATATTTAAATGTGTTAAATTTTATCAATTTGTATGCTTAAAGGCTTATCCCTATTACTGTATCTATTCAAAACTGAAAGAAAATGGCCATTTTGAGACAAAAAATTTGAATTTTGAGCTTTTTGGATTTTTTAAAAATTTCAAAATCCTGCCTATGTGAATTCTAGTGCATCAAGGAACCTCTGTGCCAAGTTTGATGAAAATCCAACGAAAACTGGATTTGTATAAGGAACAAACATACAAATATATAAATATACATCCATTTTTATATATATGTAGATATGCTAGGAATGCAAACGTAAATTTTGTGATGAGGTTTCAATGTAATTAATCCTCTGTTGCTGTTGATGATTAAAAAAACATTTTTGAAACTAGAATGTTATTACCTCATTTTCAAACATTTTCTTTTATACCCCTGTGATTTAAGTACCATGCAATGTAGCATTCATGTTTATTATATTATGCATTGAAAGTTTTTTATAGCTAAATATTTATACATGTCTAGATTTTGTTATATTGTTAATAAACATTTTTAAACATATTCTGTTTTTGAAATTATTTCTTTTATAGTAACCTACGTAACATTTAAAAAAGTGCCTTGTGAATGATTTGAAATAAACTAAGCATGCAAGCACGTATGCAGAACTTTGTTTAGGGGGGGGTCCAAGGTCACGAAAGATAAATCAGAAGTATTAATTGTTTGTTACATTAGCACTAATTAAATTAAAACTATAATAGTTATTAATATATTATGTCTAACTTAAAATGTAATTAATTAATTAAAATTGATAATGAAATTAAATATAATTAATTTTAAAAAATGCGGTAGTAAATTAATTTTTGGCAATTAATAACAGTCATGCATACAAAAATTCTAAATGTGAAGAAAAAAAAATCATATCTCATTTCATTCGCTGAAACATTTATGTTTGTGCTTCGAAAAAGAGTGCTATATAATTCCTTCGAAGAAAAATTTCACAATAAAAGAAAATCAGAAGACAAATACTTTTCCAGGAATTATTAGGAAAAATGTTGCTAATACTTCAACAAAATATTAAACTTGGTAATATATTTCAAAAAAAAAAAAAAAAAATGTGTATATTTATGTTCATTTTGTTGCCACCCCCCCCCCCCCCCGCCTCCCCAACTAACTACAGTACAGAACCTTTTTTCCGGGAACCAAAATACCAGGAAACCAGAAAACCGGCAACATTTTGTCGATTTTTCCGCCACTTTTTAAAATACGCATTTTTGGCAATTTCTAAAAAATGAAGAGCTGAGCAAATATTTAGAAAAGTGCCAATTTGAGTCCCAAGGGAATTTTCACTAGTATTTCAATAACTAGTTAAAAAAATAATTTTCCCCAGAAAGAAGATAAGGTTCTGCTTTCATTTCATCTAATAACATCAGAAAAAAAATTTTTTTTTCTTCAGAAAATATTATTTTTATACATCAAAAATCAGATCGGTAACGTGTCCCAAGTAGCAAAGCTTAGCATGCAAACAGGTCATGCGCACTTTCTAACTTCCCAAAAAAACGCACTTGCACAAAAAAACGATTCTATTTTTACCCCTTTGTTAATATTTTACTTCATTTTTGTTTTAATCGTTTTCTGATTTTCTAGCCGATGCGAAATAAGCGTGTCCCAAGTTTCGCCGTCAGAGTGGTAACAATAACTTCCGATCTATGTTTAGGCTCCCAAAATCATTTCCTGCACCAAAACCACGTGATACTGAGTACCTGGCTGACTGTTTTATCGAATCGTAATTAAAAATTTGCATTTCTGCATCTAAAATTGTAGGTAAGTTTTTTAAAAGTGATTTTATAAAATGTGTGTCATTTGAGTCATCAGATCGGTAACACGCTCTAAAATGAGCAGTTTTTATTATTTTAAAAATTATTTTATATATAAGTATAGTCCTTTATTACAAGTGAAAAAACCACGTGTTTGATTTTGGTTTAGTGTGATCGACTCGGAAATAAAAAAATAACTTTGTCAGTTTGTCAGATCGGTAACAGTCAGAGCGGTAACATTGAAAAACAGCGAATATGTTACAGAACTAACTCACACGTTTCAGAATTATAAAAAGCAAAAATAATAGGTTTTAGCCATATATATTGAATATTTTTGTTCTTAAAAAATGAAAAGCAATGAGTTTCAGTACAATTGCTTCATTTGTGGTTTGTATGACCTAACAATAGAAGTTAGTAAAATAAGAAAAATTGACACTGCAGAAATTAAGTTAATTAATTATTATTATTTTATTTATTTATTTTTTTGGTGCTTCAATTTCTCATAACTTCGCTAAATAACTAGATAATAACTAGCATGCTAAACTGAATTTCTGATCAAGAAATTAAATTCCCTGTAACTAATTAAAGAAAAGCAAGCAGCAGAGTTGTGTGTTGCAAAAGTTGAAGTTGTGTGTTGTTTCAAAACAAAACAAATGTTTTATTAGCTTGGATTTGGTAATCTCATAATTTATTTTATCTAGAAATCTTATCGTTAATTTTTATTTCCAAGAAATGCTTTTTTATAATGAAATTTGATTTTTTAGCCTAA
The DNA here is from genome assembly GCA_038373865.1 of Uloborus plumipes. Classification (NCBI taxonomy): domain Eukaryota; kingdom Metazoa; phylum Arthropoda; class Arachnida; order Araneae; family Uloboridae; genus Uloborus; species Uloborus plumipes. The sequence goes on along the minus strand of JAXGGA010002780.1, from coordinate 4,112 downwards.
TATATATATTTTAATATAATTTTCTTAATTCTATGTTAAAAATGCAAGGAAATGATATCATATTTAGAGATGTTAACGAAGACTGAAAGCATAAACTCAAATATGTAACTCATATTAACATCAGATCTGTAACATTCATCAGATCTGTAACGGCTTAAAAGTGAGTAATCTAAAGAGGGGGTAAATAACTTCCTTGACCTCCCCCTTTTATTTTCTTGCATTTAGACCCAATTTAGACTTAAAATCCAATATTAGTTTTTTTCTGCAAAAAAATTTTTTTTTCAGAAAACTCCAACTTCAAATTGGCACTTTTCTAAATATTGGCTCAGCTATTTTTGTTCTTTTGAAAGACCTAAATGAATATGAACTGTTTCTTCATGAATACCATATAAGTGGCATATAGCTCAGAAATTTTTAATATTGTAATATCTATAAGCACTTCTTGATCGTTTTCTCTTCAGATTTTAAGATGCATTACTATTTGTTATCATAACTTGGGTTTTATAAACAATTGGCAAATATCGCTTCGTAGCGATCCAGAAAACCGGGAAATTCAGTTATCCGGGATAGCTGTGGTCCCAAACATCCCGGATAATAGGTTCTCTACTGTATCTATAGAATCGAATGCACAGCTGTATGAATTCTATTATAATGTAATTCTAAACCCTTGTTCGATTTGAACAAGACTTCATACAAAATTCAACTGTGCTCTGGACGATAATATTTGCAAGGTTTTACTTTCAAACATTGAATTAATTTTCTTTATTTAAGTTTACAAAATTCTTTATACAATACGAAATAGAATCTCCAAACTTACTCATTTTCTAATTTTTTCATTTAAAAGCTTGAACAAATACAGTTTAATTGGAGAAATTATTCACCACTTGCGAAGCAGAATCCGAAATTTCGAAAAAAACGGTGGGAGAAAAAAGACGGCTTATATAATAATACTAGCCGGGTACCCGGCTCTGCCCGGGATTCTGCCGCGTAATATGTGTTTCAATGAAACTCATTTATAATTTTTTCAACATTAAAGTGCACATCTATATACATAAATGGCTACTTCTGTAAACAATGACTATTTTTCTGTTTAGATAACTTAAAAAAAACTGCATTACACACCCTAAATACAAATGCAAGCAACAAATAATGTTTAGGTAAATAGGAATTGTTATAAGCTTGGTATATTAAAATAAATATATATTTACAGTATCAATCGCACTGGAGTTAACCATTTCCAAATATTGCACGTAAAATAAGTCCCATTATTAGTCTCTATCCTTGCGACTCCATTTGTGAAAACTCAATTGGTAAGATGTGATTAAGAAGTTTTTTTGACAATGTAGTTTCTATTTTCTAACTGTTGCCAAAATCAATTCTATGTTTATTTAACCCCGATATTGATTATTGGCATAGATGAATGTAAAAATCCTAAGAAAGCAATAAATTGCATACTTACTCCAGAGAAGCCTTGGTTCAACATTTTCATCATGATTACTATTAATATTGTTGTTGCGAGGCAACGAAATTTTTACAACAATGTACTGAAAATTTAATCATTTAATGGGGAAACTATATGAAATTTACTATTTTCCATAATAACTTTTTTAAACTAAGCTTTTTAGAAATAAATTATAGCTTATCCTGCTCTCTGTTACTGTAGCTATCTAACGGTGCAAAAATGGTTAAAATCGGTCCAGTAGTTTGGAAGATTACCCCGGACATACGGTTTCAGAAGTAGTCTTTTATGTATATAGATATAGATATAATTGATTATGCCCGCTAATTAAAATCGTAAAATTATGTAAATTAGTCGAACACAAGGCCTAAAAAATTACGAATTTATCGATATCTCGTTCGATGATCATTTCACTGGCGTTCGGGAACAGTTATACTGACTTACATACATAAATAGATATAATCTACGTACATGGTTTTTTAGTAATATGAAATCGTCAAATTTTTTTTAAAAATCTGTAAATTTTCTGCACAGGATTTATTTAGAAGTAGATCTAATTTTCCCGTAAATGACGTTGATTTGACTCAAACTCGGCATTTTCGCAGGAAAATTTGATTATTTAACAAATTTCTACGTGAAATTTGCAGAAATTTTGCAGATTTCTGTGAAATTTCTTCATTAATTTGAAGATACTGCAGAAAATTTGCAGAATCATTTGGAGGTTCTCGCGTTCTGAATTGACTTGGAAGTTAAAAACTTTTCAATTAATGGGAATACTTAAAGGAAAAAAGCACCTTCTGTCTTGGTTATGGTTTTTTGAGGTAAGTGATGAGAACTGTGATAAAAGACATCCAGTTTGGAGGGGGTCCGGACCCCCCCCTTAAATACGTCCTTGTAAGCATGCCATGGCAAAGAAAAATAGCAATAATTCAATCAGTGTCAAAAGTAACACAGGTTAGAACGAACAGTTTTGGTCATGTTGGTAACATATTTGGTCATGTTGGAATAGAGTTACCAGTTTACCTTAAAAAAAACGCTTGAAATCTTTTTTTTTCCCTGCAAATTATTTTGGTCACGACATTGTTGTTTGTCAAATATAGTTGTTCAGGACCAGGGTTACCAGACGGTCCCGGATTTCAAGGGACAGTCCCGTTTTTTGAAATATTGTCCCGCGTCCCGGGGAACTTTGATACGGGACGACTAAAGTCCCGTATTCCAGCTAGAAGCAGCATTTTTTAAGCAAAATATTATTTTCAGAAAAAAATGAAATAAAAATAAAAAATGTGAAATAGAGTGAGAAGAAAATTGATTAAATTATAATATTTTCCTGTTCTTTAGTGTTCTATTCTTTTAGAGTAGAAATTATTGAGTCAATCAATTCAACAAAAGTTCGCAGTAAAAGTGGTGTGTATCTCCTTGTAAATGATTTTACTATGCCTTATTCTATAAAAAGCCCTTCTCAATTTTGAATTATGTTGGAAATATATGTCAGCTACTATTAGCTTTTTGAAAAAGTACATATTAAACCAGGGGCGGCCCTAGCGCCGGACATTCCGGACCCCTGTCCGGGGCGGCATATTTTAGGGGCGGCATTTGGACTCGAATATGATTGGGATAAAATAAAGTTATATTTGGGGGTCTAAAATAAAGTTTCCTTCAAGGAAAGAAAAGTATGAACGAATTTTATAAACATTCTTTTTGTACTTCGGCATTGAAAAAGGTATGAATGTAGCGATGTTTAAGCGTGTTATTTAAATGTATCCCCTTCAACGCAACACTTTTGGTTGTTTCAACATAGCCTATTAAAATAAACGAATCACCGATTTAAAAGAACCACAAGCACAAGCAATTTTTACTTTGATTGATTTTAATTTGCAAAAAAAGTTATAACTTTTAAAAGGTATTGTTCGCCTATTTTTCTCCTGTTATTTTTGTAGTCTTAGTTCGGGGCCGTCGCGAAGTCAGCAGTTTCCCTCTTTCTAGAAACTTTCTATCAACTGCGAGGATTATTATTACTCTTAATAAAATTATTCATCGTAGTTTCTTAGTGAAGGTATGCTTTAAGAATAAAATTTAAGAAATATTTTTTGGCCAATTAATCGACCCGATTTTGCCGATTATTAATAATCGGCAAAGTGGCCGCACCATTGATGGTATGTTTTTGACATCAACAATCAGTGACATAGCCATGAAAAAAAATAGTTGGGGGGGGGATGATTCATTTTAGTATATATAGTAGTATATATAGTATATATCATTATAAAGTAGAAAGAGGGAAACTGTTGACTTCGCGACGGCCCCGCTTAGTTACCCCCAAAATGCAGCATTTTATGTTCTATTTTTCAAAAATTTCCTCGGGGGAGAAACCCCGAACCCCCAGAAATTGCGGATATTCTCTACTTCATTAAAAATAGTCATTGCTTGACTTTAATCATACCCATTTTGTTTCATTCAAGGGTGAATAAAACAAAAAAAAAAAAAGAAAAGAATAAAGGCAGCACGAAGTTTAAAAAACGAGAGGTAAAAAAAAAGAAAAGACACGAGGTTCTGTATCAGCGAAAAAAAAAAAAAAAAAAAAGGTGACAAAAATGGCCTGTTCTGCCTACAACAAAGTTTTCCAACTACAAAAGGGCCCAATATCTAAAATAACTTT
>JAXGGA010002779.1:0-114614 GCA_038373865.1 Uloborus plumipes | reverse complement strand
TTGGAACTTCATTCGGCAAATTGATAATTTTCCATTTCCAAAAATTTTAGTTCGTGGCGCCCCTGATGATGTCACCAATGGAAATAGAGGTGAAACAAATAAAAAAAATCACGTGAGCGTGAACTATGGCTTTTCAACAAATGTAAATTAACGACAATTCATGTAAATTAACGTTTTTAAAATAGATTTGGTTCGGGTAAGTGGGCCACTGGGGTAAGTGAGCCACCCCCTTAAAACTGAAATACGCGTATGATTTTTACACTTTTTTATACTGATCATGTTATATCTTATCACAGTGATTGGTTTTGTAAAAATTTGGGTTTCATGGAAATCTTTTTAGATCATATAACTTATGTCAAAAAAAATCTCAAAAAAAATTTTTTTTGCGAGTTAAAGCAACATTTTCCAAAGAAATGTTTCAAGGTTAGTTCTTATTATTTTTTCTATGTTCATTAAGTTTTCTTGTAGAGTTTAACATGAAGTACACATTGCAACAGGAATTTTTACGCAAAATATTATTAAGTGTTTAAGGGGACGGGTCACACTTACCCCGTTGTTTTTCCATTTTAGGCTAAGTGGGTCCCCTCATAATAATGATGATTTCAAAATGAAAAGCAGTTCTGATGAAGCAATTTCTAAGATGAAATAAAAGATAATGACGCAGACCTAGATGGAATTGATGGTTCAGCTACATAAACTGCAAAACTGGTAACTATGTATTTCGGAAACTTGCATCAAAGAAAACCTTAAAGTATTATGAAGTTCTAGTTTTAGAATAAAATACAAATGAAAAAATTACTGCTAAATTTAATAGAAAGAATAGAAAAGCTACACTTTTTATTGGTCTGATGTAAGTGTTGTTAGAATTATAACTGAGGTTGAAATAATGTCTCTCGCTCAGTAACTTCAAATAGACGCTGTCATTAAGTGTTTCCATTTTTTTCAACCTATATACATTTTTTTATTTTACCAAAATTGATATTACCAAAATTTTATTACCAAAATTTTATTTTACCAAATACGATAGTAAAAAATATTAAAGCATATTTTTTAGGAATTAATGCTGAACATAATAATCATTAATAATGTCCAAGATAAAATAAATCAACAAGTTTAAACTGTTTTGCTTTAAACCTGTTGTATAAGGCTTTAAAAGCGAACTGTTCTAAAAAGGGGACCCACTTACCCTAACCAACCCTATATAAACTATGCATCATCTTAGCTACAATAGTATTGATAATAGTTGATGGAACTTAGCTCCTCTTCATGTTTTTTAGTTTATTTGACTTATAAAAAAATGTAGTAGACCCACAGCTACAATTTGATTGCAAAGTTATGACAGCAGTTTTTACCTTTTATTTCACAAAATAAGTAGAAACACTGTACACGGCTCAATATACAAACCAATAATTTTGAAACCCACTGTTTGGAAGCTACTTTCGGGGGCTGAATTGAATTTGCTCATTCATCGTTCACTGTCTTATTCTAAGATCTACGCAATATAATAAATGGGGTGTTGAGTAATTAATAATGGGGTATATAAATATAATAATGGGGGGGGGGGGGCAGAATAATAATAATGGGGTGTGAAGAGTAATTTATCAAAAGGGACACTTCCACTTTTTCAGAAAAACTCGTTTTTTTGGCATTTTCTATGTCTTTTAAATGGCCTTAACTTAATAAAACCTATTAGTCTCTACTTCGCATTTGTACACCTGCTGGGAAGAAAAATTTAAAATCTCTAAACTTTAAAGAGCAACATTTTTTTTTTTTCAATCTTCGAGCAAAGATGACGGGAGAGACACAAAATTCTCAGAATCTCCTTTGTATATCATGTACCTAGTCTTCACTTGCCCAGCAAGTAAGTTTCAAAAATCCCCGCAAGGTTGCAACAAAGCAGTTGGTTTTGTTACCAAACAGTTAAGTTTCAAAAATCCCCGCAAGGTGGTAACAAAGTAGTTGGTTTTGTTACCAATAGGTAAGTTTCAAAAATCCCCGCAAGGTAGTAACAAAGCAGTTGGTTTTGTTACCCCAACAGATAAGTTTCAAAAATCCCCGCAAGGTGGTAAAAAGCAGTTGGTTTTCATTCACTGTATGTTTCCTCTTTTCCCATGACCATATTACAGATTTATGTTTGAGGAAATTGAATAACGGTGATAATTCATGCTTTATTAATCGCATAATTTTCTGCTGGCTTTCATCTTATTGAGCAGTTTTTTCGCAGCTTCAAATTGATGTAAAATTTTCCAAGATACAAGATTTTTTTTTAATTTGTATTGTTGCAGAAAATTTCGAAAGGCGTCGAAACTGAAAAACTAGTATGTATTTCTTTGAGACTTTCCAATACATATTTCCAATCTCCAAGAAATGAGCAAATTTTGTTTGAACGAATTGTATTGTCGTTCAAAGATACTAACTCAAACATTTTCAGTTTAAAGCATAGATTTTTTTCGTTTTCTTTCTTTCTTTTTTTTTCTTAGTAGTTCGAAATTTTACATACGTAAAAACTGTTCTGACAGACTTTTCTTGAATTTCTACATAATTTGTTCGCCCAGTATGAATTTGAAGATATATGATTGCATGTTTGAATAAAAAAGGGCGCAGAAAACTAGTGATAAAAAATGAAGTTAGTGCATTAAAATGAGATTTATTTAAAGTATCTAAATGAACTTTTTATGCGTATTGCCGCGATTTATTTATGAAATGACTCTTTTGCAAAAGTCATTGACTGCATTCTATTTTAACTACACGATCAAGAAACCATCATTAACTAATTTAAAACAGTCATCAGCAGAAAATTGTTGACAATGGCATTGTATTGTTTTTTGTTCGAATGCCCTGTAAAGACCTTCGACTCTTAAGAATGTCGTTGCTGCTTAACGCATTCCTCGTAGAAGTTGACTGATGAATCTTGCCAGCTCCTTTATTCCAAACGAGGTCTTAATCCAGACGAATAAAAGAATAAAAAAAGAACAATAGTGAAAACAATCTATGAACAAAAGGGTACTTGTGTAAGGGAAAAAGTAACAAAACAAGGTTGTTTTTTACTGAATTTTTGTTTTGAATGAAAGTTAAATTCAGTGACGTACATAGCACCCCCGCAGCCCCGTGGCGGCGGGGGGGGGGGGGGTTGCGCCACTTACAAATCTTGTAAGGGGCGCAATTAAGTCTATGTAGCTACTGGTTAAATTTCAGTCGCAAAAAATGTTTGACCTTTTGCTACTAGCCAACATTTATCAAAATCGATTCTAAAGGCTTTTTCTGTGAACTAAATTTTGGTTAAGTCTATAAACTAGTGCCAGTTTCATAAAATCTTCATCATTTTCCAGCTACTATAACACTAGCTTTTACATCATGCTCTTAGAAAAAACGTGGTATGGGGGGGGGGGGGGCCTTTTTTTTAAGCAAACCAAATGTCGGCATCATAAAACATGTATAGTTCGAAATGACATTTTTGAATGTGAAATTTAAGATTAACTGTTTCCGCGGTTTTTGAATGAACGAAATACATTCATCTCTGGAACTCATTTAATCCCAAAAACAAATTTTAAATCGTTTCTTCAAAATCTGTTGCGTACATCTTAAAATATTACTGTGGTAAAACATAATACTCTTTTTCGCAGTTGTATAACATTGAATATCATAACATGTCAAAAATTTCAAACCGATGTGGCAATCCACGGAAACCAGACGATATTTTAGGGCTTGGCGGAAAAAAAAATAGGCATTTAAGGGGCTGTAATACAGCAGGTTATTTTCGACGCCGCGAGTGACGTCATTAAACCACGTGACGAGCGTGGGAGGCAACGTCAAGATTCAGATATAGTCCAAAATAAAAAGAGAAACCTCGAAAGTAACAACAGTATAAACTTTCCGCCGACCCAACGTCGAAAGACATTTCCTAGAGCATATCTCGGTGGAGTAGCGACTAGACGGAATGTGTTTAGTATCTCGGCCAGACTTTTTTTTTTCAGAAAGAATGCCAAAAACTCTTACACCTGACACTTGGATGGCGGGAAGTATTTACATTGCAATTTGCACTCATTAAAATTTTATACTCACTGAAGATTTTGGGCATGTGCAATAAGGTCACGCATAGCATTCCTCTTAAATTGTTACATGGTATGCAATACACCGCCAACTCGCTCATTTCGATCCATGGACTGCAGTTTCATGCTTATTATGCACTCATCAGCATGGAATACGGAACTAGCCGAGTTGGAGGCCAAAATCCTCTTTTAAAGTAAAGAGAGCCGAAAAAAAAAACTGGTAGCTAATGTGAAATTAGAATACCAACGAGCGACCGCACTTGGTACGGTACAACTCGTAAATTTTAAGGCAGAGCTTGGGTATATAAAGTAGTGAGTAACCGCCCCTAAGCAAGGGCTAAGGCAGGAACGTGCAATACACCGCCAACTCTGCTATTTCGATCCATAGGCTGCAGTTTCGTGCTTATTAGGCACTCATCAGCATGGAACACGAAACTAGCCGAGTTGGTGGCAAAAATCCTCTTATAAAGCAAAGAGAGTCGAAAAAAAAAACTGGAAGCTAATATGAAATTAGAATACCAGCGAACGACCGCACTTGGTATGGTACAACTCGGAAATTTTAAGGCAGAGCTCGGGTATAAAGCAGTGAGTGAGTGAGTGCATAATAAGCACGAAACTGCAGTCCATGGATCGAAATAGCCGGGTTGGCGGTGTATTGCATGTTTCTGCCTTAGCCCTTGCTAAGGAGCGGTTAATCACTGTTTTATACCCGAGCTCTGCCTTAAAATTTACGAGTTGTACCGTACCAAGTGTGGTTGCTCGCTGGTATTCTCATTTCACATTAGCTACCAGTTTTTTTTCGGCTCTTTTTGCTTTATAAGAGGATTTTTGCCTCCAACTCGGCTAGTTTCATATTCCATGCTGATGAGTGCATAACAAGCACGAAACTGCAGTCCATGGATCGAAATAGCCGAGTTGGTGGTGTATTGCATGTTCCTGCCTTAACCCTTGCTTAGGGGCAGTTACTCACTGCTTCATTACATGGTACTTACTCCTCAGAGGCGTTGGAGAGTGGGGCGAATCCAGATTCCTCCCTTAAGTTAAAAACTCGGTCCCCCCCTCCCCCCCCCCCCCCGATGTTGTGTATTGCGGAAAAGTTGCCATTGAGGGAGCAAAGTGCACATAAATTTGAAATTTTTTGGTCTATTGCAAATCAAATCTGCCGCAATTGCGTTGAAGTTTGGAAAAAAAGGAATTTTTTGAGATTTTTAGAAAATTATTTTAAAAAATTCTTAGCACCTAATATCTAAAAATGCATTATATATGTCAAACAATGTAATTATTGAAGACAAATACAGCAAAAACAATATTTTAACGTTTTGACAAAATTTATTAAAAAGTTATAAAAAAAACAAGAAATTACCAAATCTTCTGCGCATTTCTGGAAAAGGAAGGAATTACACGACAAACCTCAATTTTTTTATGAGATTTCTATGTCCCTAATGGCATCTTTTATGCCCTACTCGTTATCGAAAATAGAATTTTTAATAATTTGCTAAAAATCTCGAAAAAACCGCTTTTTTTTTTTTTCAAAATTCAACAAGACAGCGGCAGATCAAGAAATTGACCAAAAAATTTCAAAATTTTTGTATGCACTTTGCTTCCCAACTGGCACCTTTTCCGAAATACCCATTATCGAAATTTAAAAAAAAAGTAATTTTCGGCCCACCCTATGTATACTAGATTATTAAGGAAGACCAAACTGAGATGTGCAAACTGAGATATTAATCAAAATTAACATCAAATAAATCAATCGATGCTAAGGATTTCAAAAGTGGGCCAGTCATTTTGAAGCCATTTCAAAATGAAAATTTTTCGTTTTAATTTTGTTATTTTTTTTTTCTGATAACTGCTTCCCAATGGGTGTTAATGAAATTTGTAGAATTTTTTTCTGTTAAATGAAAAATTAATTGAAAAATAAAAATTTTGAAAACTACCAATCCTTGAACGGACGAAAAAAAAAAATTAACATTTCTTTTGTTGACTCCACGAATGACAAAAAATTAAAAAAAAAATAAAAAATAAAGCTAATCGCTTGTGAAATATTGTTTTACAAAAAAAAGAGGAGGGAGAGAGGAAATGATTAAGTTCTCCTCTTTAACAGTGGTTCTGGCTCATTCCACGTCAAATCGCCTAATTTAAATAGTCGGCCGTGCCGTCATGTCTCAGATTTTGTTCAATATTTTTCTACGAATAGATACCTATGAGATAAACTCAAATTAATTTTTTTAGATTTTTTGAATAAAAATTTAGAGTTGTAGAATTTTTTGAAATTTTGATTTTTTCAGAATTTGCTTTTTTATTTTTGGTATGCATTTTGAAAAAGCTCTATAACTTCCTCATTTTTCATTCAATTATGCCAGTTTACGTATCATTTTAAAGCTAATTATTTTCTCCTTCAATATTAGTGACAAAAATGAGATTCTGAAAAATAGAATTTTGCCAATGGTCGTCTGAAGTCAGATTTTGTGTTTTTTCAATTGGTATGTTCAATAGGTCATATCTCCGGAGTACCAACTAAGAACTGCCCAATTTTTTTTTTCAGTGATGACCACATCATATACTTTTTATGTATAAAAAATTGGAAGGGTGTTTTTTGTTGTTTTGGAATAAAAAATTCAAGTGTGTTTTTTCAGTTGGTATGATCAATAGGTCATATCTCCGGACTACCAACCAAGAAATGCACGACACTTTTTTTCTGTTATGACAACATCCTACCCTTTTTATGTATAAAAAATTAGGAGGGTGCTTTTTGTAGTTTTGGAATAAAAAAATCAAACGTGTTTTTTCAGTTGGTATGATCAATAGGTCATATCTCCGGATTACCAGTTAACAACTGCGCCATTTTTTTTCCATAATGAAAACATCATGATGTTTTTATGATCAAGAAATTAGAAGGAAGTTTTCTTGTTATTTTGAAATAAAAATCTTACATGTTTTTTTCAAAAAACTTTACTTTAATACAGTCAGAGGCGGACTGACTCTAAAATTTTTGTGTGGAAAGACACAAAAATTTCTTGCCGGCCCCGACCCAAGAAATTGCATTGTTCCCAGCCCGAAAATTTTCTAACGGGTTTCCTCAAAAAAAAAAAAAAGTAGTTGTATTAACATCTATAAATGTACAACACATGGTATGTCAAGGACCTAATATTTTCAAAATGTATTTTAGAACCTAAATTCCTGTACGCAATAAAAAATACATAAATAAATAAAAAAACATATGTTAGTGAATAAAAATCCTATTTAAAACAAGAATAAGATATATGCCTATGATTTGTTTTCTTAAACCACTTAAACAAAACTCGATTTGCTCTTTTCAAAATCCTTGTTTGAAATTGTATTGAACTTATGCAAACTAATGAAAATTTTCATTTAAACCAAACGTAATGCATACGTTTAGAATGTGAATACATTATATCACGAAGAAGAAGTATTGGATGTGTGTGAGCTTGAATTGCTCTGCAAAGAAAAAATTTTTTTGAGTAACAGTCAATATTTCATAACAATTTAAAAATGCACAGAAACACTCCAAACAAAAAAAGAATCGCAATTTCTCTCTGTGAAACCCATGGATGGCTAAATACAAGTGTGCAAGACGGTCGCTTATTATGTACAACGGTACAACCAAAGAAATCGAAAAAAAAACTTTTTAAATCACTGTACGAGTATAATTTGCTTGCTTGAAAATAGAAAGAAAGTCACGCGACAAAAATATTTTTCAAAAAAATTAAGCACAACTGAATTAAGCCCTTTTAATTGAGCAAAATTAATGATTACAAAATCATATTCTAAATAAGTCACTCGAAGATAAACAAAAAATTATAAAAATTAGTGTTACTCTTCAAGGACATGTCCATATTTTTCATACAAGGCCTTTTAATTTCATAAAACTGAAAAAGCTACAAAGAACTCAATGAATTTGAAACAGTGCTCAATCATATTATTGGCCATTTTTTTCCGGAATTTGAAAATATGCTATGTCTCAAATTTACAAATTGTATTTATTACTTTGAAATTGAATAATTATAATAAAATTGAAAAGTTTATGATGAAAAGATTTTTAAGAATGTACGTTTCGATACTAGTTGCAAGGACCAAGGAATGCTACTTGTAATTTAAAGAAAATCTGGAAATACTGCATTTCAGGTTCGGAAATTTTAGATTTGCTTTTAAAATTTTACCATGAAAAATGGATCAGCTATTTTCCATTAAAATAAACAAAAGAACATCGAAGCATTATGTGTATTTTCCAGTAAATAAGAAAACATTATTGACTTTCTAACTACTGTTTGAGATAAGAGCTGTCTAAAACGATGCGTTTACAATTTAAAGCTTTTAATTAAATATTGCAAACGGTTAGTTTTGGAGAATTTTGTAAAGATTCCCGGCAACAAATGAAAAATACTGTGTATAAAGAGTTTGTTTATAATAAAATACTTGTCAGGGAAAAGAAGTGGTGCTTTCAATAACGTTGCTTTGCAAATGCCATTTTGATTATAAAACATTTTTTGAAAGGTCTGTAAACGAACTATAATTTCTTCTAACTGAATCTTAGCTTTATTTTAATGAAAAGTAATTTTTAAGAAAAGAAAAACACATTTTAGTAATGCATCAATCATTTAAATACGTTAATTCAATTTTTCAAATTTATTATATAATAACACTTTAAAAGCTATTGCATTTTGAAATTAATTTTTCACGTGTTTAATTCCCTTTTAAATAAACTATTAAGCAGTTCTGTAGCCATAAGCGCAGCGTCGGGGGGGGGGGGGGGAGGGTCACGTGCTCCCCCTCTTCCCAACTTGCTGGACACTTTTTCTTTGAAACCAGAAGATTTCTAAAATTCTAAATAAAAATCATAGTAAAAATATCGTTTACAGTTAATTTCATTCATTTTACCTTATTATACCGCTATGTCTGGGAGAGAGGGGGAATAGGGGAATACAGGCCCTCTGTCAAAAATTTCAATGTTTTGGTGCCAAACTTTTCCAAAATTGGAACAAAAATCATCAGGAAAATTATTTCCGTTTATGGTTATCCTCTAGCGCAGCCAGAATTACCATCTGGAAGGTTTTTTTGGTCAAAACAGACCTTAAGATTGCCATTAATATTAAATGCAAGGTCGTGCCCATTTTCCTGGCTGCACTGTATTTTATCTTGAGCTTTTCCATTTTTGTTGCGTTACTAAAACAATAATTTAAAAAAGTATGGAATCATCAAACGGTGGGCGTGTGTGATGATTGGACGTAATCACAACTATTTTATATGGTCCTTTTTGTGGTATAAATTTGAAAATTCTATGTAACTGCTTACTACACTAGAAAATAATTTTAACTTGAAAATACTATTTTCATAAAATCTGGCTCATTGTGAGAGAGAGAGAGAAAAAAAACAAAACAATTACGCGACTGCATCTTGTGTCAGGTTGTAAAATGAAAAATGTAAATATTTATTTTAAAGTATAGACTTCAGCATAGAGTTAATTATCTTTCATCATAAATCAGAAATTTTCACTTTCTAAATATTTCTTTCAAGGATTTGTCAGTCATAATCATATATAAAAAAAACCGTACCAAATGCAAGATAATTGCTAAAAAGATCTTATAGTGCATATAATATAACAAAATAAATCATTTATTTGTGTCTAAAGTCTGTTTTTTACTACGTTGTTTCTGTAGATAATCTGAATACATAATTCTTGTCTCATACTTGATTTACAAACTTTTTACTTAAATGCTATGACAAACTTACCTGTGCTATTATTTACAATTGTTTCCGGTAAGTTTCTTGAAGCTTACTTTTGAATTCCTTCAAATTTTGTCATTGTGTTATGACTTATTTCTGGAAGATAATTCAAAGTTGAGCAAGCATATTTATTTTATATAATTTTTTCTGTTTTTTTTTTTTTTTTTGTCGATCGAAAATTCTTTTATGAAATGTATCACTTTTAAGGGGTTATTATTTGACTCTTCTTTCTTCCTATTATTGTTTACTCAATTACTTTATAAAAGGCTTCAAAATGTCGAATTTTATAGCGTTTTTCAAAATTTCCCCCGTTGGGAAATCCCCTGGTCCCGCTGAAATTTAGTATAGTCTACACCGCAAAGCAGGGTCGTCATTTCAAGTTTTTCGGGGAGGGGGGGGGGCAAAGGGTCCAAACACAATGCAATTTCATCGGAAAACATAAAAAAACACGCCTGACTTATATGTAAATGCAATGATTTCTCAAAGTAAAGGGGCCGATTGACCCCCCTGCCCCCCCCCCTAAATGACGGGCCTGCCACCAAGCAAGCAGATTATTGCATTACTTTTCTTATACAGATCCAACTATTAGATTAATCCAAAAAACAACAGAGAGAGCATTAAAAAATGTGAGGAATATCAGCGAAAAAGACACATAAAAGTGGACTAATGGTGTTTTGTTATCAAAAAAGTTGATCAGACTACAAAAGACCCATATTTGTAGTAACTTACAGCCCCGTCTAAATTTAGCCTGGTAACTGAGCAAAAAAAGTTGAATAAATTATGAGTGAAAAAATTTATCCGAAAAGTAAGAGCAAAGGTTTCTCTAACGAAAAATATATGTGAAAAATAGGCGGGAGGGGAGTGAAGGCCCAGTCTGCACTCCTAAACTTCGAGGTCTGTGCCCCCCCCCCTTCTCAAGATTGTACGAGTGTATCCAGAATGTAAGACATTTTCTGGCTCAAAATTCGAGCCAAATCACATAAAAGATTGTATCTACATGGGTAATTTTTAATGCAGATTGTAACTCTAATACGTTATATATGCTGATTGTTTTTTGAAATTTTAAGCTGATATCAATTTAAAAATTAACAAGAGTTCACAAGAAAATGTTATGAAAGCTTTTTTGCAATATATTTCTAATGAAATGAAATATCCAGTACATTTTAAATTTAACCTTTATACTTTTTGTACCTTTAGGAATTTAAACTCAGATAAACAAAAATATATTCAATTTATAATAATTATATTTCAAATTCGTATTACAGCAAAAGTTTAACAAACACATTATTTAAAATATTAAACTTACCTCGAAAAGATTTTTGTCACTGTTGATTCAAGAACGATATATAACGATAGACTCGTTTTTGTTATTTTGAGAACCTAATTGGTTGAAAAAGCCATGGGTCTATCCATTGCATAAAAAGTGGCGGGAAGCACGAAAGGAGAAAAGAAAAAAAAAATGTTTAGCTTTCGTTTCTCATGTTACTTAAGAATCCCAATACATCCTTTTCTTCGAATGGCGCCTTTTTCTTATTTCAACTTTTTCCCAGGCAGCCTCAGATCTCAGATGGCCATAAAAAAGGCCCCACCCCCCAATATAACGCTCCATACTAGAAACCCTCGAAGCATCAATTCCGAACAGAGATAGCAAAAGAGACACAATTTGGAGACTTAAGCCAGGATGCCTTAAGCATCGTTTTAGACGAAGACCCCACAAAGCCATTGTTTCCCTCGGCCTTGACTTTCACTTGGAAGAGGAAAACCATACAGTGCTGAGTAATCAGCGACTTAACACCCCCCTTCCCCTCTAGAAAGAGACAGTTCTAGCTGTGATTTCAAACGTGAAAACGGCTGGGCCGGCCCAACTTTTTTTTTTTTTTTTTTTTCGAAATTTTATTTTTCTAATTAGAAAAAAATAAATAAATGTATAAAAACGGCCCAAAGTAGGTGCGGCCCATGTGGAATTTTCCACATCTTCCACATTCCCAGTCCGCCCCTGCTTTAAAATCAACTTTTGAAACTTAAATTTGAGATTCATTCAGCATCATACTTCACAAGCAGATGAAAATGTATCCTATTTATTACATTCAAATACTTAATGGTAGTTTTATATTGTTCTATTGCTTGCATGCTTTGGTAGTGAAAAGTCACTGCATAATTATTTTACTCTTCAGTAATTATTTGATAGCCACTCCATCAACCGATAGGAATTACGATAAAGTAAACTGAAATGTCTTTAAATATACTTTCATTCATAGTTTAACAAAAAAAGACTCGCGAGCTCTTGGTGGTTGGAGAAATTTTATATTTGGTTTCCATTATTCTAAAATCTACGCAACATTTTATAATTTGTTATCAAATGAAAGCATAAAAATTTCATGAATAACAATCTTTATTTCTACGATGTTCCGACAGTGGCAACAAAAGGTTTTTCAAACACAGAAACCTTCTTCACTAATATACCCTTCGTGTCTAATGGCTTGAAGAAGTAATTCTCTCTGCTGCCTACTATTATTAAGGCTCTTTCATATCTTTGCTTTAAAAAATCTTCATTTGCAACCACTTCCACTGCTGTAACGAAAAACATCTGTATCCCCTTTATGTTTTGAGAGGCAAATTGAAATAGATCATGTGCATTTAAAATCTGTCCTTCGACAGTTCTTTGAAGACTTGCCCTTATTGCAAGCCGTTTTATTTTGCCCCCTACTCCATCGCATGCATTCTTGCCATGACTCGTGGCAAAGAAATGCCATTCAGCTGCCATGCCGTGGTCTTCCTTGTGATAGCATAGGTTTTTTTTTTTTTTAATTTTACGAAGTTTTTAAACTTATCGAAAACTTGATTTTTAAAGAAATTTGTTTTAAAAATTCAATATTTTTTTTTAAATTTCAGAACAACAAAAAATAGGCTTTTAATATCTTGATCATAAAAACATTATGATGTTTTCATTTTAGAAAAAAAATGGCGCAGTTGTTAACTGGTAATCCAGAGATATGACCTATTGATCATACCAACTGAAAAACACGTTTGATTTTTTTATTCCAAAACTACAAAAAGCACCCTCCTAATTTTTTATACCTAAAAAGGGTATGATGTTGTCATAACAGAAAAAAAGTGTCGTGCATTTCTTAGTTGGTAGTCCGGAGATATGACCTATTGATCATACCAACTGAAAAAACACACTTGAATTTTTTATTCCAAAACAACAAAAAACACCCTTCCAATTTTTTATACATAAAAAGTATATGATGTGGTCATCACTGAAAAAAAAAATTGAGCAGTTCTTAGTTGGTACTCCGGAGATATGACCTACTGAACATACCAATTGAAAAAGCACAAAATCTGACTTCAGACGACCATTGGCAAAATTCTATTTTTCAGAATCTCATTTTTGTCACTAATATTGAAGGAGACAATAATTAACTTTAAAATGATAACGTAAACTGGCTTAATTGAATGAATAATGAGGAAGTTATAGAGCTTTTTCAAAATGCATACCAAAGATAAAAAAGCAAAAATTCTGAAAAAATCAAAATTTCAAAAAAATCTACAGTCCTAAATTTTTATTCAAAAAATCTAAAAAAATTAATTTGAGTTTATCTCATAGGTATCTATCCGTAAAAAAATATTGAACAAAATCCGAGACATGACGGCACATAGCCTTAGGCGATTTGACGTGGAACGACCCTTCTGAGAAATTTTGAAATCTGGTGCTGCCATCTAGACTTCAATGGCAAAAGCAAACACACTACCATCTTTGTAACATCAATCCAAGCAACCTAATCTGTTCAAATTTTTATGAAGTTTCTGTAAATCTTAAAAAAATCTATTGTCTACAATTGATGGGTAAATATTTTAAAATCTCGATAAAAAAAAAAACACTTTTTTTCACTATCCGGCTCAAGTTCTACGGGAGCTAGAGTCGTATAATAACTCATTTTAAAGATAATTAAATTAATTTTAAATTGATATGTAACTCAAATAGTTCCCAAGGAAAAAAATCACAAAATTTTGAATTTTAAATTTTTTCAAAATAGTGTACAGTAATGTTGGGGGGAAAAAACATGATTTTTAATGTTTTTCATTGAATAATTCTAAAAGCTTTTAGAGTGGAACCATGAGCAGATTAGCAGTTACGGCACATAAAGGAAATTGCTATTTTAGTTAAAGTTGGATTTAAAATGCAATGACTCAAGTTTTCTGCGCTCTACAGATTGGTTCAACAGCTTGCTTTAAAGAGAATTGCATGCACTTTAATTTGACATGTAACCAGAATAATTCTTGAAAAAATTCGAGTGATTTTCACAAAATTTTAACCCATTAATGCCTGGCGTCCTTTTTTAAGGACGGTCCAAAAAGTGTGTCTGAAGTTTCCAAAAATGAACACTTCAACCAAATAAGTGGTCAATTATTGTTTTGGTATTATTTCAATCCATTATTAACGGATTGCAGCACATAACCATAGTAAAGTGTGTTCTGTAGCCGTTTTAATATGATCTTTAGCAAGAATTACATTGATCACAATCTCAAGAACAAAAAGTTAAGTTTTCAAAGTTATTCCCAGCTTCCCAGTTTATGTTAATTGCTGCTTTTATTTCTTCTTATAAAATGTCTTTTTTAAATATTATATCGTAGGCAGAAAAAACAATTTAGTTAAAAAATTATGTACCTTCTGGTGTCTAACGTCCCTTTTTAGGGAAGATTTTTCTTTCTTAATAAAAAAAATTGTTTTTTACATGATATTTTTAAAATTATTTTCCCTGTCCATTAAACACTATTTGTAACTTTCAAAAATGCATGATTTTTTTAAAATCAATTTTAATGAATACATTCAAAAATTTTCCGAGTGGGGCCATGAAGGCATTGGTAATTGCAGAAAATGCTGTAGAAAACAACATTGCAATTTTTTTTTAGTAACTGCTGACCCCTTCATGGTCCCACTCTGAAATTGTTTTTTAAATTAGAATTAAATTCAAATTTCCGCCGAGTGACGCTTTTTCAGCACAAAGTCCGACATTTTTGCACGGGAAAAAATATTTGATGTGTTTATAAAATTTTAAGTGTGGGATTCAATAATATTTGAAATTTGCGAGCATTATACGCGGTGTAACAAGAGCTGGCATCTCCAAGTAAAAGTAATTTATCACTCTCCACACTTTTCCTATGATGATTGTCACAGTTGCGGCGCTATGGAATTTTTCCCCACTTAGCTTTTGCAACAATGGTTGTAAGCAAACTGTTAAAATTGCTTTATGCGTAAATTATTATTCTATTGAAAAATCAACGTTAATAGATCACAACTTTTTCTTAGAAATGTGTGCTTTATTTATGTATGCCTAGATTTGTTAGAAAGCGTTTAGAAATAACTGACATATGAGAACATGAATAAAAGCGTAAACCTAATTCGATAAACAATAAAACAAATGAAATGCCCCAACAGCAGTGCATAGAAAAAAGAGTGGAGCTGTATTCTTTAGTGCGGGTTCCATGGAGACGACGCAAAATTTTTAAACTTGATGCGCCTATTTAAAAGTAATCGGGTATAGTTTTTGTACAGGACACAAAATAAGTATTTTTATGACCCTTTTTAAACTTGTTTTCTGTCACCACGGTCACATTTTGCTTCCGGCTGCAAAAGCAATGAAAAATAATCGTTATTTTAAATTATTTTAACGAGCCCCGAGTTAATGAGAATCTGCCATTTAGCCAGGAAATTATAAGGTTTGATTAGCACAGTGGTAAATCTTTGAGAGCATATCTTGCTTTTAACGAGGAATTTCCGCTCGAATTGAACATTGTTTTTGTTATTCACAAAATTTCCACTGACTTTCAGCTCAGCTTATGATTTCTTGGAGAAATGTCTCAAACATTTTGAAGTCAACCCTAAGTAAGCGATGAGTCATAAGTCTTAAAAACAAATTGTGACGGCTTTTTAAAAAAATGAAGGAAGTATACTGACCTGCTAAGCGCAAAAGTGGTATCTGCAGTCGGTCTCAAACTGAGATAGTGAACTCTCACTTATGCGGCGGACTAAGGGACCAACAAAAAAGATGCATTAGTGAGAGAGACGTATAAGTGAACAGGCCTATTTAAAGGACTAAAACGCAACATAGGTTCTAATGAGAGAATGAATTAGAATGTTTCTATAGAAAGGGGACATATTACTACGGTTTGGCGATTACTGTAATGTAACTACAGTGATAATGACAAAACAAAAATTGTAGCATAACTAACTGCAAAATATTCCCTTTGAAGCGATCCATAATAAATAATTGTCCCTCTCCGAATTCTAGTTCATGCGAGAAAAAATGTCTTCCGTGAGTTGTAAAGGCGAAAGGTTAAAGAGGAAAGTGAAGAAAAATGCTTATTTTTTAAAGAAAATAAATTATACTTTTGACATTTTAGGGAAAATTCGGCGCATAAGTGAAGTATTTATCTTTAGAGCGACGCATAAACGAATGATACTGTCATTATTTTGTTATGGAATGTGCTGGAACCATTTTAAATCGTGGTATAAGTGAAAAAAGCGCGTAAATGAGGCGGTGTATAAGTGAGAGTTCACTGCATAAACTCTTTAAAGTTTTGCGCCATCATATATTTGATTCAGATGAAACTTTTTCACAATTTTTTAAAAAATATTTCCCGCTCTCAAATGCCCATATAATTTTGTATTTAGATAAAATACGTCACAAAGGTGACGTATAACTCAATTTTATTAGAAAGTGCAGATACGACTTTTGTACTTAGCAGGGCAGTATAGAAGTTAGGCAGGTTTCTGCTTTAGAAGGCTCAAAAAATCCATTTTTTTTTCTTCTAAGAATATGTATAAGCAAAGTTTCTGACTCATCCGAAATATTTCCAGAGATGCAGCACTAAACGCAGTTGGGCATCCAACAGGTATACGAGCACTCGGGCAGTTGGGTCCCTTCCCACAGTCGAATAACTCCGAACTATATACATGAAAAATTTCGACGATCGTTTCAAACAATATTTTGAATTCGTGGAGGTGCATTTTTTTCCTTTTTTTTTTTTTTTTTTTTTGACAGAAAACATTAAAGCCAGTTTTCGCGAGTTTTAGTTTTTACAATTTTTCCGAACTGGTGGGCGTGATCGTAAAAAAACTAGACCAATCAAAACAAACCAACGCTTGTTATCTTCACTATTGTTTTCTTTTCTATTGGACCACTAAGGATTCCCGAAAAAAAAATCTAATTTTTTTTAGCAAAAAAAAAAAAACATTCAAAAACACTTTTTTTCAAATCTGATTGAAAACAGCGTGTGCACGAATGTTCCTGAAAATCGTTTGCATATGAATATTTTCTCTATATATTAAAAAAAAGTAAGCTAAAAGATATTGTGAAAGAATGTTTGTGGCTGGCATGCGTCCAGGCGACCCCACAGCACCTACAGACTTGAAACTTAGTACAAAATTAGTTCTAGTCCCATAGATTTGCACCTCAGAGCCATCTTTCTCAATTTCGAATTAGTTTTTTCTAAATTAATTTTTTAAGCATAAATTGCACATACTTCACCAAATTAGAGGGCAACCCCCCCCCCCCACCCCCTTTATTATATATCGTTGGAAAGCGATTTTTTTTTTTTTTGAAAAAGAAAATGTTTCTTCCATTTTTCTCCGTTCATAAAAAAGGAGATATAAGTGATTCTAATTTAGCCATTTTTCAAGGCTCACCTCGAGCAAAATTATTTTACATTCAACCAAACTACTCCAGAACTTTTTCAACAGGGTCATGTTTGACAAACGAAACCAGTGACTCTTCGTTTTATTTATTGCTCCTCTTAATTCAACAAAATATACACAATTCTTACGGTATTTCATTTTGTTTGCGTGATTTCAAATAAATTGCATTGCGTGTTTGAGTTATTTTTTTTTTCTGCGAGGGAAAGGAACTAGATTTTCTGTTTAGGCTAGATATTTTACTATTTTTTTTAATTATGAACATATTTTTTCATTTTTATATCAGGATTGGGGTGGGGGGGGGGGGGTCTCTTATTTATTTGTCGAGCATTATTTCAAATTGTAAAGGAACGGTTACTGTGCTTTTAAAGGGTATGTGAGTATTTTAGTTAAAGAAAATGAATATTTTACACCAAAATGGGGGAGGGTAGTATTTTTTTTCATTGGGGACGCTGTATTCGGTGGCATGTAGTCGATTTGACTCCAAACCACCAGAAGCAGGTTGATGATCGAGCAGCCGAAGGCGGTGAGGTAGTCGCTGCATGCGACGAACGGGGGTTGGTGAGCGAAGCGAGCAAGGGGCGGAGCCCCTAGTTCTTTAAAAGAAAAATTTTTCTCTATAATCTGACATGCAATAAAATATTCTAAAAAGAGTTCATTTGGTTTGATTTTTTTTTAAAATCTTCAAAAAATGCCCTCCCCCCCCCCCAAAAAAAACGAATTTTTGAACCTTCTAAAGCAAGTTCCTGCCTTAACTAAGTATTTAAAAATTAGATATTCGTCGACACCATGGAGATATACATTCCAAGATACTGCAGACAAAAAAATAGTAATAATCGCCCCCTTGCGAGAAAAGTGACATAAGTCAAAAAATCCTAATTTTTTTATTTTTGTATGAAATGATCAAAACATTGTGTTCCCAAGAAGCACACTTCGTTTTTTAAAGGTTGTAAAATGGTTATTAACGTTGTAACAACGGATTAAAAACGTTTATAAAACGTTTTTTGTGCTACCTGGGTTCTTTTGTGTGAAAAATGTCAGAATCGAAATTTTGATAGTTTTCGCTAGGTAGCGCTAATAGTGACACAAGTCGAAACAAAATTTAAAATATAAATATATAAAACATGGGACAAACTAAAAAAAGTAGTGCTATACAGAAAGCTTAAGTTTATACATATATTTCATTAAAAAATATGAATGAACAGTCATTGCCGAAGACTAGCAACAGCTAACCAGTAACAAACCACTAGTTTTTCTTTTCCTTCTACTGTAAAATTAGACAATTCCGACTTGTGTCACTTTTCTTGCAAGGGTGCATAATAATGAAAACGACGAAGAAAGCTTCAAACGTGAAGACTTTAGAGCCGGACAACCCTCAATCAACATACTCCATAGCTTTCTATAGGCACAAAAACTTCCAAATGTTTTCGAAACCAGCGGGGTGCAAGTGACGTTGTTTATCAGGCTATAAATATTTCTCAAAAAAAAAAAGAACACAAGAAAGAGATAGTAAGACAATTCAAAGCAAAGTAATCAATATATTTTGTAGTGTAAAGATAACAAAGTACTAGGATTAAATTAACCCATTAATGCCTAGCGTCCCTTTTTAGGGACGGTCCAAAAAGTGTGTCTGAATTTACCAAAAATAAACATTTCAATTGAATGATAGTGTTCAATTAGTACCTTGGTATTGTTTCAATTCATTATTAACAGACTGCAGCACATAACCATTGTAAAGTGTGTTCTGTAGCCGTTTTATTATGATCTTAATCAAGAATTACATCGTTCACAATCTCAAGAACAAAAAGCTAAGTTTTTAAAATTATTCCCAGCTACCCAGTTTGTTAATTACTGCTTCTATTTCTTCTTATAAAATGTCTTTTTAAATATTATATCTTAGGCAGAAAAAAAAGTAATAAGAAAAATATGTACCCTCTGATGCCTAGCGTCCCTTTTTAAGTGACGATTTACATGATATTTTTAAAATTATTTTTCCTGTCCATTAAACACTATTTGTAACCAGTAGGCAAAATATCTTTTGGGGAAAAATGTCAGGCATTAATGGGTTAAAAATGTAAAATAACGCCGACCGTGATTACCGACATCATATTGAAACAAACTTAACCGGTCAGAAAGCATTTTAAATTTAAATACATTTAATTGTTTTCATTGTTTTCGAGAGGACATGGTAAACACGGAAAAAGAAAGATAATCCCCCTCAATAGCAAAAGTTGCTAGTCGCAAAAGCAGAATAAAGAGGGAAAATTGAAAATCCTCTTAAAAAATCCTTACACTAAAATTCATTACAAGTATTTCAACTTTTAACGAATAAAAATTGGCAACACAAATAAATATTTTAAATCATTGAGTTTTCCTTCCTTGTTGGTCAACAATGACATCGGTTTCCAATTTCGTAAATAAAGGCTTAGCCACATTTGCTGAAATACGTTATAATTCGAGTTCCATACAATATAGAAGGTCCAAACATAAATCGGACACAGGAAAAAAATTGTCTTTCTGTTGTCATTGTTCAAAATTTTCAACAATGTTTTCACTTCAGAAATTTTGCAAAGCGTTTTAAAGGTTTTTAATTAATAGTATCTTCGTTAATCAATGTCATCCGAAAAAGCGACCTTGATAAGGAAACTCCGATGAACTCTCCTTTCAAAAAAAAAAAAATCCAAAATCTGTCCATTAGGCGCTAGAGTGCCACAGACAGATACATAGACACGTCAAAAAACTTATTAACATCTACCTTGTGAAGTTTTAATCCAACGTTAAATAAGCACAAATGTACAGGTATACTGCATAACCTGTACATGTATACATGCAGTATATCTGTACATTTGTGCTTATTTACCGTTGGATATTTTTATATTTTTTCTTTCTCTCGAATTCGCTTTTTAAGAGCACTCGGTTATAACGAGCAAGTATCGCAATCTCTTCGTCGTAAGCGATTTCGACTGTTGTAATTTCAAGTGATTTAGTCTCAAATATATTACAACTAGCCGGGTACCCGGCCCTGCCCGGATTTCTGTGGGTGTAGGGTGGTTTAGTGAAACTCATTCATAAATTTCCCAACACTAAAGTGCATATCTATAAACATAATGGCTACTTCTATAAACAATGGCTATGTTATGAATAAACTATAAAAAAAATAATGCAAGCTAAAAAAAATAGCAAGCTACAAATAATGTTTGAGTAAATAGGAAATGTTATAAGCTTGGCATATTAAAATAAATATATATTTACAGTATCAATCGCACTGAAATTAACCATTTCCAAATATTGCTCGTTAAATAACTCCCATTATTAGTTTCTATCCTCGTGACAACATTGGTGAGGTGAAAACATCTTATGTACCTAATTTAGAAATTTTTTTTACTATAAACACTTTCTATTCTCTAACTATTGCCAAAATCTTTTTTTTTTATTTCACCCGTTAGCGATTGTTGGCTCAGATAAATATAAAAATCCTTAGAAGGCAATAAATTCCATACTTACTCCAGAGAAGCCTTGGTTCAGAATTTTCAATATGATTACAATCAATATTGTTGCTGCATGGCGCCACATTTTTGCAACAATGGGTTGAAAATTTAATCATTTAATGGGGAAATGACATAAAATTAACTGTTTTCCATAATAACTTTTTTAAACTAAGCTTTTTAGAAATAAATTATAGCTTATCCTGCTCTCTGTTACTGTAGGGCCATTCCATGAAAAGTGAAACCAATTGGTCAAAAATTCATATTGAAGTTATGTTGCTATGTTATACATCATTTTAAAGCTTAAGATGTATATTTTAAGAATCCTGCATTGTTTTTTTGGTGAGAGTTAGAATAATACTTGTTTTCTTAGTTGGAAGTACGATATTCACGAACTTGTAAAAATCAGAAAAAAGAACACATTTTCAAATGCATATTTCTCATCGAAAAATAAAAACAAAAATAACTACTTGTAGCACAATTTTAACTACTAAGACGGTACTATAATAATATGCATTCATTAATTTCTTTTGAATTGATCTAAATGGTGTAATTGAAGTTTGAAAAAAAGAAGTTTGATGTTACGTCTGTAACAAAAAAGAAGCAAAAGTTGTCATTACGTCCTAAAAAATCAAAATTAAACAAAACCCTTAATGGTCCTTTTGGCAAATTCTTAGAGTAATTGCCCACCATAGTTAAAAATATTGCAATTGATTTAGTTTTTAAATTAATGCTGTTACAGACGTAACATGTCGGATATAACAAATGACTCTATGTTACGTCCGTAGCAAAAGTAAATTTCCAATTAAATATGTAAAAAGCACAGGATGAGCAATACATGTGTATAGCATAATATGGTACGAGTACTAAAGTTTCTGGTATTCTGATTTTGAAATTTTTAATTATGTCGGCATGTAATTGAAATTTATTTCTTAAAATTAATAAAATACACATACGTCCTTTCAACGTAAGATTTTGTTTTCCTTCAAATGCTGCAGTAAATTCAGTTTTCGTTACTAATTGTACACTTGAAATGGCAACGGCACTACTTTATTGAACTGATTTGATTTCTGGCAACAAAACAAATCGAAGTTCGAAAAAGGACACATTTCTTCATTAAAAAAAATTATCAAAATTGACTAACTGTCACCAAGAAGGTTAAATTTTAGTTTGGTACTAGTATTCTGCTATATCATCCAACATTTTCAAATTTTTAAGTTCTCCTAAGACCAATCACTGATTCCAGGTAGGAATTTACTTTTCCCGATTTTTTTATGTAGCAGCCCCATTATGCATTAATTTTAAGAATACAAATAAATAAATTTGTGTGAAGGCCCTTCTAAACTTTTCTTGTGTCAATCTTTCTTGGAAATAATTGTCTTAAGATGCATTTATTTATTGTTACATATTGACATATCGGCATATGCTCTCAACTCCCCCAGACTTACCCAAATTTTTCTAAAACTGTTACAGTATAACCTAAAATATTCAAATAATGTGTTAATTAATGCTACTGTATTGTTTTAGCACAAAATTCTTTATTTATTCCTGCTTTAAAATACTGTTTTCTACTTTCAAATCAGAGATGTTACGTCTGTAACACCACTTTGTTTCGTCCGTAACAAGTTTATGAATTTTTTTTCACAAATTCGGCAGTCAAAATTCACACAATCTTTATGGTTTTAGAAAGCTTGAAGTCTCTAGAACACGTATTAAAAAAAAAAAAGTTCAAAATTTCCGAATAATTCAGAGGAATATTGTAAGTTGTATGACATAGTCGAGTTTTTGCTGTTTTGTGAATTACGTCTGTAACAGGCAGTTTTGAATTTCTGTATTTTTTTGTAATTAAGCAATCTGCACGCAAATTTAATGTGGCATAAACATCATCAAGTTACACTACAGGAAAAAAATTGAAGACTTTCATCAGCCCAAACCAGAATTATTTGTGTTCAAAGTCTGCGATTGTTACGTCTGTAACGATGGAATTGCCCTGTAGCTATCTACGGTGAAAAAATGGTTAAAATCGGTTCAGTAGTTTGGAAGATTACCCCGGACATACGTTTTCAAAAGTAGTCTTTTATGTATATAGATACGAGCAAAAAAAAATATGATGTAATGTTTACTCGTTAGTTTTTGTTGTCTGCATTAATAATGCACAATTCCACACATTTACGGTTTACAAAAATCTTATAAAGAATTATGAATCTTTAATAGTGACTATTCATTACCGTGTTGGGTGTTCTCTGTAACGCCAAAACACGTGTCTGCACTATTCCTACGTACTTAGGTTCTTCAACGTTGTATTTTTAGCTTTTGGGCAATTCCACGAAAATGTCAACCTGAGCATCAAAATTTCAAAGTTCGCAAAACGCAAATTAATATATATACTTTAAAAGGTTAAACTATCTATTTTAATATGGCACCACCTAAAATTTTATATTAGAAACTGTTGTATTGAAAACAGGCCGTAAGAGATGTCCATCTTCTCTCCAGAATTATGTTCGATAATTTAGAGTACAGTAATTAGCGTTTTTCCCCCCCAAAAAATCTAACTAAACAAAAAAGTTGGGGTAATTTGTTATACACATTATGAAAATTCTTAATACAGTCTTATTTGAAAAAAAAATATTGTTATGGCGTTCGTGTAGATACAGTTTGAAATTCAGGTTATGAATGTCAGTCAGTTACCATAAAAAATCAACATTTTCCCCTGAGCGTGAAAATTTTTGATGGAAACTTACAAAAATCCATACTCTCTGCCTACATTAAGAGTATTTAAATACTGAATAAACAGAAGTTGAAGTTTGCATCAAGAACTTTAAAAATTCCATGGTAACTGACTGACAACTTAATGTGGTAACTGACTGACATTAAATTTAATTTCAAAATAACTACAGCGTACTTAATTACACACTCCTAAAAATATTTCTCTTGTTAAACAAACATAAAACAACTCAACTCTTGAGTTTTAAGACTGGTAAATGCTCTCTTTTGTGAAGAAAATCCAAATGTTAAAAATTGGTCTTTCCAAGTTTAGCAGCCTCCGCCCAAATCAAACATTACTAAGAAGAGACATTCCCCATAATGTGTGTCTTTGCCAAAAACATGAAAATTTTCAATTTCTTTTGAATGCCTTAAAAGAAAAATGGTTGAATTTTACGACTAAATTAAAAGATTTTATAAAGTCAGCAGTCTGTGACGAAGAAAATGAAATATGTACGAACGGCAAATGTAGCAGATGCCCCATGATAAATGGGTTAAATTCAAATGATGACCAGCATTATGAACTGTGCACTTGGAAGAAGTGGAAAAATACTCCTCAATGCCAACTAAACACCAATGAAGGAACAACTGATGACTGCATAAATGATTTAAGAGCGAAACTACCATCATTCTTACAGCATGCTTTTGTAAAGAGAAAGCAATCAGAAGAATTCAAGATAAAACGGGATGATCTAAATTCTGAACAGCTAGTCCTATAAATTGATTTTGCAGAAAATTTCTGCTGTAAGGAGCAAAATGAAATCCAAGCAGCTCATTGGAACCATAAAAAGTTATAATTTTTAAAGCTGTTTCTTGGTTTGTAGAAGGTGACCAAAAAACAAACAAATCGTACGCAGTAATATCAGAATATCTAGATCATGAGAATGCTGTGAAAGTTTTACTTCGGGAAATAATAAAGGACTTGAAACTAAGAACTTTTCCTCGTTACATATTTTTTCTGATGGTGCTGCCAGTCAGTTCAAGCAGCGTTTTAACGTATGCAACTTCACATATTTTTGCAAGGGATTTCAAATTCGCGAAGTCGAATGGCAGTTTTTTGCCACTTCACATGGCAAGGGAGCCGTAGATGGAGTCGGTGGCCAAGTAAAGAGGTTAGCATGGATGGAAGTGTTGAGTGGGAAAAGCAACCATAATTAATGCCTCAACCTTTTATAATGCTATAAAAGAGAAAGATCTGAAAACGCAACTTATTATTGTTAAGTAGGAAGATGTTCCCTCCACAAAAAATGAATTGAAAATGAGATTAAGAGATATTTTGGCTATTCCGAATATCCGAAAAATACATTATTTTAAGACCCATAGATGAAAATGAAATATCTACAGCCAATACAGCAAATGCTCAACTGTTCAAACTCACTTCAAACTGTTCAAACTTCACTTTAAGAAAATTTCAAAAAAGTACTGAGTGACTGATAGCAAAACACGTTTAACAAAACCTGCATAACCCATAATCCGCATATCCTATGGAAACAAAAATTGTAAATATAATTAACTTAAAAATTGGACTTCCATTACTTTACTCTTTGTGTTATCTAAATAAAGGTTGTATTGCATAATTTTGAGCATTTGCATTAGTATAATTTAACAGTTGGTTCCTGATAGGTAAAACAGTTACCAATTTGTTGCAAAGACTGCAATCATTTATTGCAGCAAAGTTAAAATTGACAATTGTAATTTTATTGTTTACCTTTTTTGTAGACTTATTCATAATTTTTACTGTATAGTTTTGAACATGTGCATCAGTATATTTAGAATATTTCAGAAATGTCAGTCAGTTACCGGCGTGTCAGTCAGTTACCAAGCTACTCTAGCTATTGTAATTCTTTACTGCAGCAATATTTTCAAACTCAACTGCCATTGTCCGAAAGGTTGATCATTCTCTTTGATCCTCATTTTTTATTCAATAAAATTTCCTTCAACTTTCAGAGAAATCTCTTGTAGAATCAGTGTTACTTTTCACACAGGTTGCATCCATGTCAGTCAGTTACCATATTTTTGGCAATTTTTATAAAATCATCAAAAATATATTTTGAAAATTCAATTATACCATGAAATTCAGCTTAAAAAGCACAATAAGACAGGACAAAATAAATTAGTAAAATTTGAGATTTGTTGTGTTTTATTTCAAAATACTCCTTTTTTTTGCTTTGTGAATGTCAGTCAGTTACCCGTGGAATTGCCCTTTTACTTTTAATCACAAAGAAGATCAAGGGAAGTTGTTCAAAGGAGGGGCGATTGACTTTTATTACTTACTTTTACTCTGTATACTACTGGTTTGTAGATATTGATCACATAAGTTTCAGACTTCAATTTCGAAACATTTCCGAGGGAAAGCCCAAATTTTCTTTCTTTGACATCATTAAAACTCGTCTAAAATTAAGTTTTTTGAGCTTCAATATTGAAGATTTACTGGTGGAGAGTCCCTCAAGGGAGGGGCGATCGCCCCCATCGCCCCTCCCTTGCATCCGCCCCTGTTGTTTACATTGTTTTTATGTCAATAAGCATCAGTTATGTAAGCTATTTTAGTACGAGTTTGGTGGCTAAAAAAGTATTAATTTGGATTTCCAAATTGCATAATTTGCTTTACAGTTTTTGAGTTCTGTCACAATTGAAGGGTTTGGAGGACGAAGGGGCTATGTTACATTTTAAAAAATAAACACTCTGGAAAATGGTAAGCAATGGATACAGGTAAGCAAATAAAACTTTAAAAAGTATAAACACCTCAAGAAAACCATTGTAAATTAAGTAACAGGGCAATGACTTAAAACGCTTGACAAGTCATGCATTTCTTCATTTTGACCATATATAAACATAATCAAAACTCGTCTTATAAATGAGCATATACAAGGATTACGAAGAGTTTTAAATCACTAAAGCAATACCAGTTCTAAAGGATTAAAAAAAAACTAATAAATCTCATTTGCACCGTAGCTTGACATGAATTTGTTGTCTTTTAGCAACGTATTGGCGGTAGATGTTTTCGGAAACTCTCGTCTTTCCGGTAACATCATGACGTCATACTAAATTAGTTTATATTAAAGGTTCTTAACCGCTGACTGGTGAACCGACACAAAGCTGACCGGTCTTCAGAGAGCTTTTTTGCCCAAGGTAAAAATAAAAAAAAACATTCGCAAAAGAGTAAAACTAAAATTTTGCTCTATTTTTATTGCCTGAATGGATGTAATTTTGAATCTAAAAACTACAATTTCGTCTTTGAAGGTTACCAACACATTTTAATGTCACTTTTATACTTTCTTCTATATCTAACACTAGCTTATTACCCGGCGTTGCCCGGGTAACCTCAATTTTCTCTGCAGTATACAGTATTTGTTCCGATGTTCCAAGGCAATTAAAACATGAATTATAATTGTTTTTAACTTATTTCATGCTAAAATGAAATAGGTGAGCCTTAAATTGATAATTCATTGTTAATCGTAATCTTTGTTGGAAATTACTCACATTTAAATGTGTTAAATTTTATCAATTTGTATGCTTAAATGCTTATCTCTATTACTCTACCTAGTCAAAATTGAAAGAAAATGGCCATTTTGAGACAATAATTTGAATTTGGAGATTTTTGAATTTTTTTAAAATTTCAAAACCCCGCTTATGTGAATTCTACTGCATCCAGGAACGTCTGTGGCAAGTTAGATGAAAATCCGACGAAAACTGGATTTGTATAAGGAAAAAACATACAAACATACATCCATTTTTTATAAATAGAAGATTAAAGTATAGGATTTGTGAAATTTTCGAATTTCGACTCATTTACACGTTTTGAGGGGTGCTGACTCCTTTTTGACCATGTTTGGAAAATGCCCAGCTGGGCAGTTCCACGATAAGGTCTACCAGATGATCAAATTTTCAAAGTTAGTATTTTTAAACAAATAAGGCACAATTTTAAAGGTGAAGAGTTAAATATTTTGAAATATTTGTTTAAAGTTTGATACCTTCACTTTTAAATAAGTTACAAGATGTTAAACTAAGGCCAAGATTTGGAGCATTTTCAAACCACATTTGGCGGCTCTAAAAGAAGCTCTGTTTTTTCTCAACAATGCAAACTAATATTGTGGATTTCGATGAATAACAATGCAAATATACAATGCACAGCAGATAATGTTGGAAATAGGGATAAAAATTAAATTAATTTTGATTTGTGAAAGAATTTCCACAGGGCACATAAACTGTTTTACGTCCGACACCAAAATGCGCAAATGTTTACGCTGAGCGTATAATTTTAAAGGTACATACATATATTTTGTATACAAAGCAAGATTTTCAATCTCATGGATGTAACCTATTTTAATTTTGTAGTTATTGAATAATTCTCATTAAAATCTGGTTGTCAGACGTAAAACATTTTTTTACGTCCGACACCATTTACGTCCGACACTTTTACAATCCCTAAAATACACTTGTTTTCAACTATAATTTTCCATATTTCGCCGTTAATTACAAAACTGAAATGGAACATGCATTAAAAAAACTTTTTATGAATTTTCTGTATGTGCATGTACTTGTTAATTTACTTAGAAAAACTTGCAATTTTTTTTCATATAATTTTTAAAAAATTTTTTCATAACATATTTACATTAAGACAATTTAGATGCATTATAATTCCATTATGGGTTAACATGTTAACCATTGTTAAAACATCAAAAAAGCCATGTTAACCATTGTTAAAACATCAAAAAAGCCATGTTAACCATTGGCTTTGAACCATGATGCATCATGGTTCAAAGCCAATGGTTTTGGAATATAATCCGGACCACGGGCACGCAAACACTTTTCATTACTTTGGTTGCCACTGTTAGTCAGTTTCAAGTTTGAATTCAAAAAGCACAAGGTAGAACTTAAAAAAAAAAGGCCTCTAAAAGCTGAAAATGACTTTTTTGAAATGAGAAAGTTCGCTCATTTTTTCCTTTAATAAATAGCAAAAAATATAAACAAACTTTTAAACCAGTTATTTAACTGAAATACGTTTGTAGAATCCAAAATCAAATTTGTAAAATTAATAAAAAATAAGTTAAAATTTTCATAAAAAGTGTTTTAAACTCTTATAAACTTAAATGCTCAATTCAGTGAAAAAAGTGCATTATTAATTTTTTAATTAAACTTTTTCCTCCCATGATTGTTACGGACTCTACAATCATAATTTCCTCAGTTTTAGTTTTAAGAGAACAGACTTTTTGATTAAAATTATTAGCTGTTTTAGAGATGAGTATTTATCTATCACAAGCACCAGTTTTGACATAAAAATCAATTCAAGTACTAAGTAAAATTCAATGTTGAGTTCATAACGACTTATTTTGTATTTTTGGGGACAATTAAAGTTTGATGTATCACTTTAAGTGTAAAAAATATACTATGTGACCTTTAAACAAAAGTTAAGCTTATAATCATTGAGATATTTACATTTAAGAGCAATATTTTACGTCCAATGTGAACAGTTTACGTCCGACACCAAGGTAGAAATGGTCTCAAATTAATTTTATCCTTAATTATATAATTTAAAAATTGTGAAATATGCTTTACTCATGAGTTTTCTTTTGAATTTAGTTGTTTTTAAAATTAAAATGCAAGCCAATACGCAGACTTTCAATACTTTGTAACCGAGGAATCAAATTCACTATTTGTGCGTTTACGTCCGACACCAACCCTTTAATAAACTATTTTAATCTTTACCTTACGGATGCAATTTTGACAAATAACATGATTTCATATTCTGTATGATTCAGGAAGCATTTTGAGCACCAATTTAATGATTTTAAATGAGTTTATGTTTGATAAATGGAATTAAAACTAAGAAATTTTTCTTCGTTTTTTACGTCCGGCACCGTGGAATTGCCCAGCTATTTCTCGCTTTCTCATTTTTTTTCCTTTCCTCTAGACACACTAGCTCAAAGAGTGCTGTAATCTTAAACATTTTTTTCACGTTTTCCTTGAAAAGCGCTTTCTATTGAAACCAAATAGAAAACTATCCGGTGGTAAGATATGGATTCATACGAGTTCACATTTGCTCTTAGATATATTTATTTTCTTTTGAAAGCTCAAAATGGATAGAAGTATTTCTCAACTGAAAAAGAGAAAACCCGTTGTTACTTTGAAAATCACTGGTCTGAAGATAAGTTATTATGCTCAACAACTTTCCAGAAAAATTATATATTTGTTTGAATATTGAATTAAACTATACCCTGTTACTTTTAAATAGGCGTATCAAGTTTTGAAAATATTTAATTATTTTTTGAAACCTTTCTTTTTAGAGCATTGAGTTTTCCGAGATGCTATCAGTTATCAATTTATTCCTTTAACTATTTTTACCTTTAACCCTTTATTCCCCAAATTAATTTAGCAAATTTTGAAAATCAGTAGGGCCCCTCTTTAGGGCCCCTAAAGAGAACTGTTTCCGATCGCATGTACCATCTGTGGACCTCTCAGCGAAGTACAAGGAGTGGTACTTAAAAACTTCAGCATGATTCCAGTCATTTTGGATGCATAATACTAAATTAATGTAAGTGGGACTTCTGAGTCCCGTCGGAGCATAAAGGGTTAAGGGAAAATAGAGGAAAAATTTTAAATCGTAAAATTTCTTCATTTAAGCAACTCTTCTTAAATCTTGTAAAATTGCAAAGATGTTTTAACAAAGGTCTAGAGTGCGATTCAGTGCATCAAATTTTAACAAAGCCCACACAAGAAAAGAAGTTACAAATCATTTCAAAGAGTCAAGAAAATTATACCCAGTTTCTATTTCAAAAAGAGTCAAGTGTCTATATGGGTCATTTTCAAAATGTGCTTACATTTGCTGTCCTGAGGTTAAAAAGACGATTTTAAAGCATATTTTTTTTTTTTTAATTCAATGTGAACAATTATTTTCTGCAAGAAATACCCCCCAAAAAATTCTATCACTCAAAAAATTATTTAAATTTATTTATTTATTTTTATATAAGTCTTTAAAAATGAGAATCAATGCAAAAACGCTTGTCCATTTCCAATTTTCACAAGTTCAACTATTTTTTTATGTACTTAATTGTATAAAAAAGTATATACAACAAATTAGTTTTATATATTGACTATTAGTGTATGATATTCATAATAAATATTGACAATAGTAATTTTTTTTCATTAAGAAATGTATGAATATATTTTGTCCGGCAGTTCTTGTCAAGTCCGTTACCCTCAGATTATTTTAGCTATAAAAGGTATTTATTGCAGTCAAAAGATGGTAACACTTATTTAGTTAACTTAACAAAATAGTGACGTAACTATTTCGTACCATTTTGTTTTCCTGAGTCGAGAAGTATTGCTGTGGCGTTTCGCACAAGATTTCTTCCAGGTGCGTATTTTTATTCTTTGTCAAATCTGTTACCAAAGATTTTAATATATATTTTTACTTTTTCTCAGCTTTTACCCCGAAATATTGTTTATTATACAACTCTAAGAAAATTCATATTGTTGTTCAATTTTTAAATTCGACAACCTGGCCATAATTTGACAATTTGGTTGAAATGTCAAATCCGTTACCAAATGTAAAGTCCGTTACCAAATGTCAAGTCCGTTACCATACAGTTTTTGATCAATATTTTAATCATCATAAACATCGTTTTCAGCTTCAGAGACGCAAATAATTTCAAATGAAGTTGGTTCTAGACGTTATGATAGTTTAAAAGTGAGATTTCATATTAATTTTGTATGGCGACGGACGGCAATTTTCCTTGCAACTTAAAAGTTTCACAACAGCATTTGAATACTTAATTATCCATCAAAGTGTACAACCAATTACTTTTTCACACACCTAAAATATGTGACAAAACATCTGTTAGTGATTCTAAAAGAAAATAGCAAGTTAAAAAAATTACTTAAAAATTCTGAAATGTAAGCATATGGTGAAAATGACCCATATACATTTGAAGACACATTCTGAAAGTAAATTTATTGATGCTAGCTGACAAAGAAAATGTGTCCCCACCCATAGCATACTATAGATACAATGGCATTACAAAAGACAAACTTTTATCGGTTTTTCCAGAATTACATCGGGATCGTAAATTAATGCACTTCTCAGGGGTGCCCCCACCCCGTCAAGCTCAATGGCGAAAATTCCCGCCCCCCCCCCAAAGAAAAAAAGTTTTCACAACCCTCTTGTGCTCTTTATTTTAATTTTCAGCCCTCTTTTTAAATTTTTTTTTAAATATTATTTATCTAGTCATTTATTTATTTCAAAAATTCTGTGCTACGCAACTGAAAGTAAGCATTTAAGTATAATTTTATATTAATAGACACTGAAGGAATAAACTGCAGTACTGCTTTTTTCCCTTCCAGGCATTCCAAACACACACACAAAATAATAATAATAATAAACTAAAAGAAATAATTTAACTTAAAAAAAATAATTAATGAATAATTTTACATTAAAAAATAAATAATTTAAATAAATACCTAAGTTACCCCCCCCCCCTAAATGTTGATGTCGCATCCCCCCTGTGGGCAACCCTGGCACTGGTCATCCCGTGTAATTTGTGTTTCTTTTGTTCATAAAGCTTTCTTATTTAAAAAAAACCAGAAAAACAAAGATTAAACTAAGTTACAGAAAGTATTTCATATTTAAAGATTTTCAGTGACATAGCATAATTAAACCTTTTGATTTAGGAATCTTATTTCAGCACTAATGAATCGAGAACACGAAAACTGTGGCTTAGCTTTGAACATTTCTCAAAAATAAGTAACTTAAAATAGAGTCAGCATAACGTTTTTTAACGGAAATTATTTTTTCAAGCTGATTATATATATGTAATTATTTTTATGTTTATTATAAATTTTTATGTAGCATGTAGGCATGCGAATGTGCGGCAAACCCCCCCCCCCTTTGTATTATGTATTTATTTTTTCAGTTCGTTATATTTCTCTATATGTTACAAAGTTTAATAAAAATTACATTTATCATAGTTTAAACCAGACCAAAAAAAATTACCTGAAAGCCACACCCCATATTGAGATGAATCTCGCAGGCTAAAACACCTAAAATTCAAAAAAGATACAATTCTTTTCCCCAATCTAACATTGGGAAAAAAACGGGAAAAGAAGGAAAATTACACATGAAGAATCGTTGTTATTATTAAATGCTTATCTTATGAATACGAAGTTTCCACCCGTCTTGGAAACCAATATCTATCCATTTGGCTCCGAATTTGAAACAATCTTTAAAAAAGAGAATGAAAATGAGAGGTTGTTTCGGATGTTTGGTAAAACATTGTTTTCGATTAATAACATTAAAAATAATAACGGGTCACATGGATCATGGATCAGCTTCACGTAGGTTAGGCACCACTAATTTAAATTAGTGTAATAATGTAGCGCGTAATGTCATGTGTTAACTAGTGTATTGTGAACTAGTTTTGTAATACAGCATGAAAATGAGAGGTTGTTTCGGATGTTTGGTAAAACATTGTTTTCGATTAATAACATTAAAAATAATAACGGGTCACATGGATCATGGATCAGCTTCACGTAGGTTAGGCACCACTAATTTAAACTAGTGTAATAATGTAGCGCGTAATGTAATGTGTTAACTAGTGTATTGTGAACTAGTTTTGTAATACAGAATGAAAATGAGAGGTTGTTTCGGATGTTTGGTAAAACATTGTTTTCGATTAATAACATTAAAAATAATAACGGGTCACATGGATCATGGATCAGCTTCACGTAGGTTAGGCACCACTAATTTAAACTAGTGTAATAATGTAGCGCGTAATGTAATGTGTTAACTAGTGTATTGTGAACTAGTTTTGTAATACAGAATGAAAATGAGAGGTTGTTTCGGATGTTTGGTAAAACATTGTTTTCGATTAATAACATTAAAAAATAATAACGGGTCACATGGATCATGGATCAGCTTCACGTAGGTTAGGCACCACTAATTTAAACTAGTGTAATAATGTAGCGCGTAATGTAATGTGTTAACTAGTGTATTGTGAACTAGTTTTGTAATACAGAATGAAAATGAGAGGTTGTTTCGGATGTTTGGTAAAACATTGTTTTCGATTAATAACATTAAAAATAATAACGGGCACATGGATCATAGATCAGCTTCACGTAGATTTGGCACCACTAATTTAAACTAGTGTAATAATGTAGCGCGTAATGTAATGTGTTAACTAGTGTATTGTGAACTAGTTTTGTAATACAGAATGAAAATGAGAGGTTGTTTTGGATGTTTGGTAAAACATTGTTTTCGATCAATAACATTTAAAATAAGAATGGGTCAAATGGATCAGCTTCGCGTGCCGTAGGCTGGGAGCCACTAATTTAAACCAGTGTAATTTTTTTTAACATGATATTCGTTTGAACAATGTTGTTATCATTGATATTGAATAAATATTATTAATTTTGTTTATAAAGGCTGTCGTAAATATAAGCTATTTTTCATGTTTTACTCAAACTTTATTCTTATGCAAGTTCATGTCTGACTTTGTTTCTGACTATTACTTTGGAAGATGCAGGAAGCAGTGCTTTCTGCAAATTTAGTCTAAAATGCGATGCTTTGCACAACATTAATTTAAGTAAGAAAGGTTTGAGTAAAAAAGCTTGGAAAGTGCAGTTTTTTCTGTTCAAGTTAGGACACAGCCATCCATGACCATTTCCAAAAGTTTCCTAAAATGACTTTTTTTTTTAAATTGACGTCTTACAAACAACAAACAAACAAATGTACGTAAAAATAAAATACCGTAACTAAAAGCTTCTAAAATGTCTAATGCAAGATTTGTGACTTTTTAAATCACATAAAAAACCCCTTTTATCGAAAATTTTCCAAAATGAACGAATCAAATTTCTTGGAAATTCGTGGCCGCAATCATTTTTGCTTAAGCACATGGTGTCTTTATTTCGAATTTTCTTGTAAATAACTAAAACAAAGAACTATCGTTTCCTAAAACGGTTTAACATTCAGATTGACAGCAAGCTTAGTGATGACATAAGCAGCAAAAACAAAGATATAATCACGAGTAGAAAAATAAAAACTCACCCCATATTATCTGGTGGTCGAATGGTCACTTTAATGTGCAACATTTTCAAAGCGAGATCAAATAATTTTGGTTGCCGAGAAACCGAGCTTCCGAGAAACCGAGTGGATTCGAAACCGTTTAATTATAGTTAAGCCAGGATTGTGTCTCAGCTGTTGTTCACCTTGTCCCTGATTTTCGTATGCGAAAAACGGAGGGAAAAATGCGTTGCAAAATCTGGCAACACACGCGGAATGCTACAAATCAAAACAAGTTCGTTACTTGGACTGCTTCCGATTCCTATGCCGCCTCACTCTGCGTAGAACGTTTCTCACTTTTGGTTTGAAGCAGAGCTTTTAACCGATTGCCGCACAAAATAAAAAGAAACAAAAATTAGCAGTCGAATTTGTTCCTGAGAAATTAAAATTTTTGCTATCGCAACCAGGTTCTGAGACTTGTTTTCGAAACATTCTTTTCTTATTTTCGAACCCTTCCGGAAGTGTCCCCCCCCCCCCCCCCAAGCTCAATGGCGCAAATTCCTCACCTCCCAAAGTTTTCACAACTCTCTTTTGCTTTTTCATTTTTATTTTCAGCCCTCTGTTTTGTTTATTTATTTTTATTTTTTATTATTTTTTTATTATAATTATTATTATTATTTTGTTAAAAAATTTATGTGCTAACACCACTGAAAGTTATCATTTAATTATATCTTAATAATACACACTAAAGGAATTAACTGCAATACTGTTTTTTTTTCCCTTCCAGACATTCCAAACACACACACACAAAACAATCATAATGATAAATAACTAAAAGAAATGATTCAAATTAAAAAAAATACAGTCTTATCATTTTCATAAATTAAATCTCGTTTTTCAAATATTTTATTCATATTAAATATAGTGAACTCTCACTTGTACACCGCCTCATTTCTGAGCCTTTTTCACTTATACGACGATTTTAAATGGTCCCAGCACATTCCATAGCAAAATGATGATATTATCATTCATTTATGCGTAGCTCGAAAGATAAATATTTTACTTATACGCCGAATTTTCCATAAAATGTCAAAACTATAATTTTCTTTAAAAAAAGCATTTTTCTTCACTTTCCTCTTTAATCTTTCACCTTTACTGCTCACGGAAGGCATTTTTTCCGCATGAACTAGAATTCGGAGAGGGACAATTATCTATTTTGGATCGTTTAGAAGAGAACACTTTGTAATTAGGTATGCTACAATTTTTGTTTTCTCTTTATCATCGCAGTTAAGTAACAGTAATTGCCAGACCGTAGCAATATGTCTGTTTTCTATAGAAACATTCTTATTTATTCTCTCATTAATTCCTACGTTGCGTTTTAGTCCTTTAAATAGGCTTGTTCACTTATACGTCTCTCTCACTTATGTACCTTTTTCTGTTGGTTTCTTGGACCAGCGCGTAAGTGAGAGTCCACTGTTTCATTTGCGAAAAGTATACTGATGCATTGTGATGTTTTAAAATAGTTTAGCAGCGTACAAGAAACAACCATCAAAAAATATTTATGCTGTAAGAAGTATGTGCAATTGTAATATTTACAAAAAAAAAAAAAAAAAAAAAAACGGTTTTGTTTAAAAATGTTACATGAAAATGAATCTGTTAAATATGAAGTAAACAAAGTGAAAAGGTAAAGCATATATTAAATCTAAATGATTTCACTATTGTTTCGTACGAGAAGTTCAAGTTAGGTATGGTTCAAAGAATAATTATCCATAATTAACGCAACGACCGAATTCAAAAACCTTTGGTAAGCGACATGACACTGACCTATCATGTAACTCGCTACCTGAGCCAATATTTAGAAAAGTGCCAATTTGAAGTTGGAGTTTTCTGAAAAAAAAAATTTTTTGCAGAAAAAAACTAATATTGGATTTTAAGTCTAAATTGGGTCTAAATGCAAGAAAATAAAAGGGGGGAGGTCAAGGAAGTTATTTGCCCCATCCTTAGATTACTCACTTTTAAGCCGTTACAGATCTGATGAATGTTACAGATCTGATGCTAATATGAGCTACATATTTGAGTTTATGCTTTCAGTCTTCGTTAACATCTCTAAATATGATATCATTTCCTTGCATTTTTAACATAGAATTAAGATAATTATATTAAAATATATATATATTAGGCTAAAAAATCAAATTTCATTATAAAAAAGCATTTCTTGAAAATAAAAATGAGCGATAAGGTTTTTAGATAAAATAAATTATGAGATTACCAAATCCAAGCTAATAAAACATTTGTTTTGTTTTGAAACAACACACAACTTCAACTTTTTCAACACACAACTCTGCTGCTTGCTTTTCTTTAATTAGTTGCAGGAAATTTAATTTCTTGATCAGAAATTCAAATTTAGCATGCTAGTTATTATCTAGTTATTTAGCGAAGTTATGAGAAATTGAGGCACCAAAAAAAAGATAAATAAATAAAATAAATAAATTAATAAAATAACAAAACTTAATTAACTTAATTTCTGCAGTGTCAATTTTTCTTATTTTACTAACTTCTATTGTTAGGTCATACAAACCACAAATGAAGCAATTGTACTAAAACTCATTGCTTTTCATTTTTTAAGAACAAAAATATTCAATATATATGGCTAAAACCTATGATTTTTGCTTTTTATAATTCTGAAACGTGTGAGTTAGTTCTGTAACATATTCGCTGTTTTTCAATGTTACCGCTCTGACTGTTACCGATCTGACAAACTGACAAAGTTTTTTTTTTTTTATTTCCGAGTCGATCGCACTAAACCAAAATCAAACACGTGGTTTTTTCACTTGTAATAAAGGACTATACTTATATATAAAATAATTTTTAAAATAATAAAAACTGCGCATTTTAGAGCGTGTTACCGATCTGATGACTCAAATGACACACATATTATAAAATCACTTTAAAAAATCTTACCTACAATTTTAGATGCAGAAATGCACATTTTTAATTACGATTCGATAAAACATCCCACCAGGTACTCAGTATCACGTGGTATAGGTGCAGGAAATGATTTTGGGAGCCTAAACATAGATCGGAAGTTATTGTTACCACTCTGACGGCGGAACTTGGGACACGCTTATTTCGCATCGGCTAGAAAATCAGAAATCGATTAAAACAAAAATGAAGTAAAATATTGACAAAGGGGTAAAAATAGAATCGTTTTTTATGCAAGTGCGTTTTTTTTGGGAAGTTAGAAAGTGCGCATGACCTGTTTGCATGCTAAGCTTTGCTACTGGGGACACGTTACCGATCTGATTTTTGATGTATAAAAACAATATTTTCTGAAGAAAAAATTTTTTTTTCTGATGTTATTAGATGAAATGAAAGCAGAACCTTATCTTCTTTCTGGAGAAAATTATTTTTTTTAACAAGTTATTGAAAAACTAGTGAAAATTCACTTGGGACTCAAATTGGCACTTTTCTAAATATTAGCTCACCTATCAATCACAAAGCGAACAGATCTGCGATCAAGGTACTGCAAAGTAAAATTAACAACTTATCCTGATTACTCAAAAAAACTTCCAACACCAATAAACTTCAAAATAACTTTTAGTACAAATTGAAATTTTTAACATTTGGCGAAGTTGTTCAGTATCGTTTGTATAGTATGACAGGCGCTTTCCTATTACTAATTTATTTTTTAAATCGCGGGTTGAATTTAATAAAAGAAATCAGTATTATTTAGAAAACTTTTAGGGACAACGAGAGAATATGTCAGTCTAATCAGAAACTCGGGCTCTGCTCGAAATTAGAGTAAGTTTTGTGGGGGAGGGAGACCCGCTGACCAAACTGACAAGGGGTCTGTCATTGATCTCGGCTACCTTGAAAATTTTAACATAACTTTCAGTGCTGTATGAAACAAGAAGTTCTGTCAAGAACTAAACGAGCCTACTTTCCCGTACATCGACATCGGCATTCTCGCATCTGATCATTATTCTCTTGATTATCTGAGACTGAAAATTATGTCAAACATACCTTTTTAGCACTTAGAGCTGATTTCGAAAAACAAAATATACCCCTCTCATCAGATGAAATAGACACGTAAAATGTAATTAACGAATAAATCAAGTTTTGTCGCACCTTTTAAAGAGTGTAACTGTTACAGTTCCTCCATAGCAAAAATCCTCCATCGTTTTCAAAATAATAATAATAATAATAATAATAAAATAAATAAATAAATAAATAAAAGTACAAAGAGCATTTTATCAAAGAAAGAAAAAAAAAAAAAAAAAAAACTCGTCCGTTAATAAAATGTCTCGAATTTCACTTTTAATCCGTTGCCAGTTGTTAAATACATATAAAGAATAAAATGTTCTCGTGAATGAAAAATTTTTGTTACAAAAAAAATCGTCTGCCAAGAAAAAAAAAATAATAATAAATAAAATAAAACAATTGAATAAATAAACAAAAAATCGTCTGCACAGTCAGTCATTTTTTTTTCTGAGCCTGCATTTCCGCCATATTTGCGGAGTCGGAGTCGGAATCAGAGTCCTCACAGAAGATTACTCAGAAAAGTACTTTACAAACATTATTTATCAAAACCATTTTCTTACAAAGTTAGTTTGAAGGAAATCCGACTTTAAGTTCAGGATCAACATTCAACTTAAATTCCCCGTAGACGCTAATGTTAATTTTTTTTTTCTGAACGGTTCAATATTGAACGAAAAATGGTTCAAATCAAAAAGCGAAATATGGGAATGTATGGGAAAGGCTCTCCGAGATCTTACAAACAAAAAAAAGTTTATTCCATTCGGACGGTTCACTCAAAAGTTATTA
This sequence comes from Uloborus plumipes, assembly GCA_038373865.1. NCBI lineage: Eukaryota > Metazoa > Arthropoda > Arachnida > Araneae > Uloboridae > Uloborus > Uloborus plumipes. The sequence continues at coordinate 75,059 of JAXGGA010002779.1, read as the reverse complement.
GGTGGGGAAAGGTTGCTTGAACGGTTCAATGTTGAACGAAAAAATGCTCAAATGGAAAATTTAAGTACGGTAATGAAGTATCCTTGCTGAGATCCTTCGAACAAAAAAAAAAGATTATTTAAATCGGACTGTTCACTCAAAAGTTATTAGGGGTGACAGCTTGATTGAGCGGTTCAATGTTGAACGAAAAATTGTTCAAATCGAAAATGTAGATACGGGAATGAAGTATCCTTGAAAAGATCTTTCGAACAAAAAAAAGTTTGTTCAAATCGGATTGTTCACTCAAAAATTAGCATCGCGAGACAGGTTGTTTGAACGGTTCAAAGTTGAACCAAAAATTGTTCAAATCGAAAAATCAAATATGGGAATGAGCTGCACTCGCCGAGATTATTTCCAACAAAAAACAGTTTATTCCATTCGGATGGTTCACTCAAAAGTTATTAGGTGGAGAAAGGTTGCTTAACCGGTTCAATGTTGAACCAAAAATGTTCAAATTGAAAATTTAAATACGGTAATAAAGTATCCTTGCCGAGATGCTTCGAACAAAAAAAAGCTTGTTTAATTCGGACTGTTCATTCAAAAGTTATTAGGGGTGACAGCTTGTTTGAACGGTTCAATGTTGAACCAAAAATTGTTCAAATCGGAAATGTAAATACGGGAATGAAGTATCCTTGAAAAGATCTTTCGAAAAAAAAAAAAATTGTCCAAATCGGACTGTTTACTCAAAAGTTAGCATCGCAGGACAGGTTGTTTGAACGGTTCGAAGTTGAACCAAAAATTGTTCAAATCTAAAAATCAATGGGAATGAACTGTACTCACCGAGATCTTTCCAACAAAAAAAAGTTTGTCCAAATCGGAATGTTCATTCAAAAGTTATTAGGGGGGGGGGACAGACAGACCGACAGACCGACGGACCGACACACAAATTCCCCATCTCAATACCCTACTTTCAAATTTTTAATTTTTCAATATTCATTTTACCTTTTTATTTTTTTAACTTGGCGATATTTTTTGGACTTGGCGATATTTTTTTAACTTGGCGATATTTTTTGGACTTGGCGATATTTTTAGATGCATTAATCTACTTCTAATACTTTTTTCGTCTTTCTTTTATTTTTAACGGGAAAGTAGGCTAAACAAAGGCCCACCTCTTTAAATACCGAACTCCTCTTCCCCCGTAAATGAAAAAAAAAAAAAATCTTCTAAATTTAACGCCCTCTAAAAAATTCATCGGCACCCCCTTCACCTATTCTCTGCCATGACTCCCTTCATCCTCTGCCGTGGATACTAAGGTGAAGTGAAAAAAATGAATTTTTGATTTTCGTAAATCGGTACCTTTCATTTACTGTATTTAGTAACAATTCTGTAAAATATTTCATTTTTGCAACGTCATCTTAAATCTGCGCATTTGGCTTAAAGTTTTGAAATTTTTGAGTTTTTTCGGATTTAAAAATTTAAAAAAAAATGTTGAATGTGAAAAAAATAGTGACGAGTAGTAATTAAAATGGAAGAAATGGGTCTGAAAAAAAACCTAGAATTTTTAAAAACAATTTTAGATTATGATTTCAGTCCTCTAAATTTAACTCCCTCTAAAAAATTCAACGACACCCCTTCCCCCATTCTGTGCCATGACTCCCTTCGGACACCTCTGCTTAGATCCAATACTGCTTCTGAAGCAGGCGGAACAATCTAGCACTCAACAACCGTCCATCAACGGCCGCTGTCCAATTAAGATGGAGGAATAGATGGTGAATTTGATGCTGGAAGTCGAAGAGGTTAAGGACTGTGGAAGCACGAGTTCTAATTAAGCATCAAGGCGAACTCCCGAGTTCATTCTACAGACTTATTCTCATTTTATTGTGATACACATGCAAAAATATGCTTCTTAAAAGCAAGGTGAAATAATGATAATTCTTGGTCATTTATTATTCAATTTTGCCACTATCATTATTGCAGTTACTAACAATCTTAACTCTTAACGGACTTTGCGATACACGTGGTAGAGTAAGGAATTGTTTTGTAGGTGAAACTATTAAATCGCTCAATGAAAAATGATTAAATATTAAATAAGCTTTGTGCTAAAGTATGGTTGAAGTTAAAAACCAAAGCAAATAAAGCACATATTATGCAAAAAAAAATCCTCTATATAAATTGTGCTTTATTTACGTTGGTTTCTAACTTCAATCATATTAAATGGCTCCGCAAATAAAACATGTTTTTTTTCCTTTTTTTCTTTTTTTGAAAATTGGCTTCTAAGACTTTGTGAATGTTATTGAGACATATGAGGCTATATAGCTCATTAAAGGTGCAAAACTACAACAGTTTTCCAGAATATAGTTTATTATTCAATGTAGAAATGTTTGGATAATTATTAACTAAGACCACCAGCAGAATTTTGTAAGATACATCGGTGTTACGGCGAAAAGTGGTAAGGGGTTCAAAACTGGCAAAAATAAATTTATTCATTTTTTTCTCTCCAAAAGCAATACTTGTACTTATAATTGCTGCCTTAAATGTAAACTGTTCAGAGAAACAGCTTTCATGGAATGAGCTATTACTCTCTGCCGACGTATCAAGGGGGAAAAAAGTTTCATTCCGGTACTCGCATAACTCATCACTCTCTTATCTGAAATCCAAAATGTTCTTCAAAATTAAAAAGTTTCTACGGATATTAACGTCGATTTAAGAAGTTTTAAAATAAAAACCGGCATTTTGATTTCTAAGTGCTGTAAAAAGTTAAAAAGTTAATTGAATGAAACGAATTCGTCTTTGTTACCGGAAGAAACGTATTAACTAATGTAATTGTTTCCATTCATTGTTTTCAGATGATTCAGTAATGAGCTATGATAGACACTGCAATAAAATCGGGGCGGCCGCCGAAGGCGGGAAATCTAGCTGCCTTGGCAACTAGTAAATACATGATTTTTTGATTATAATACTTAAAAACTGCTGTTAATCTTAATATATTTTTATTTGCCTTGAAGTTGAAATGTAAGTAATGTCATTAATTGCGCAAATACTTCTAAGTCGAATAACAAATGAGCCAAACTTTGATGTAGTAATGCATCTCTAATAAGCCATACAGGCACATAATTTTCCATTCGTGTACACAATATCCACAGAACCAATTTTCCCAAAACTGGACATGCATATTATTTACGTCGTTATTTAATAATGTTATGCATAAGAAAATGCCCATACTCTTCTGCAAAAATCATGATCCGTAAAGGATTGAACTAAGATGATCATAAGTCCCGTTTTAAGTGGTTCAGTCCTGTTTTTAGGTAGCCTGTCCCGTAGTCCCCTCAAAGCTGCAGGACGCTGAAACGTCCCTTTTCTGAAGTGACGAAATGGAATACTGAGAATGTTTCAACCTTAAGTCATTGGGCGTCGTCACTTGTTTAGAACCATTCCCATGCCGATAAGTTGACTCGTGTGAACTTTCGCATAATTACTGAATATATTTTATGTTTACCCACACCTAATACACAACTTAACAACTTAACGTTTTCGCGTCAGAATAATAAGTGAACTGGCACAATTACAAATCACAGTTCTTAAACTAATGTTGATTGTAAAAACAAACTACAAGCAATTCAGCCTAGAATTTCATCATTTTTTCAAATCAGCATCAATTTTACTCCAGAAAATTTGCATTTTAAAACGACTAATACTATATCATTTTTTTGAGCTTTCATATTTATGTTCTTAAACACAACTCTAAAAAACTATACCAATTTTATTTTTTTTATTTAAGAGTGCTAAAGCTGCCTTCAGCTTTTAAGCATCTTGTTTTGAGGGGAAAAATAAATCGTCGCAATAATTAAAAACAAAATTTTCACTTTCTGCGGCTAAAACAGTAGTAAACTCTTAATGAAAATTGCCGAACATCTTAAATACAGTCTAGCCCACTTATTAGAATATCGGTTAAAAGATTATCCCGCTTTATATAATACATTTTAAATGTAGGAAACCGTTGTAATGCGTTATTTTGATATTGGAAAATAGAATATCCCGCTTTTTAGAATATTTTTTCGTGGCAAAATAACTGGCCCATTATGCGGACTCGACTGTACTTCTATTTGATTGCTTGTTACAATTAGCGCTGTTACAATTTGTAAATTGATGTAATTGAATTTTAAGAAAAAACTTACTTGCGAAGAATCATTTCCACTGCATTCCCACACTGCTTCACCAAATGACGAGCTTTTTCCGCAGACATGGCTTTTGTACTACGACCGGCTATTTGAAGGACAGCATCTCCAGCATTTATATAATTGCTAGACATGGAACCAAATTTAACCTGCAAGAGTTAAGCAATGTATAAATGATTAGCTGTGCGCTTTCATTAACTGTTTCATCAATCATAAAGTTATTAAATAATTGATTAGTTGTGTGCAATTCCTATAACTGTTCCATCCATCATAAGCTTAATTCATGAATAGTTTTAAAAGTTTATAATAACCGTGTGCTTTGACAGTAAACTGAAGGGTTTGATTTCTCAAATATTAAAAAAATAAAGCCTGCTTAATTTGTCAACGTAGCATTCTATGTGCATATACAGGGTGTCCACTCCAATCGTGGACCAATAGCTAATTTCTAAACCGTTAGAGATACGCATATAGTTTATTTAGGAAAAAATCTCCAAATTATGAAAGGAATTTTGGGTCTATTCAATGTTTTTCAAAAAATCAAATTTTGAAAGAGTTACGAAATTTAAATTTTTATACAGCCCCCCAGTCCTATCAGTCATATTTAGTAAAACATTCTTGACACTGTAACGTTTAAAACTAAAAAAAAATCACTCCTCTACCACAAAAATTGACCGAGTTATGACGTTTTGAAAAATCAAGATTTTGCATTATTTCATGACGTCATCGAGAGATCACTTAAGGGACCGTATGCGAAATCCTTCAAAATCTTGATTTTTCAAAACGTCATAACTCGGTCAATTTTTGTGGTAGAAGAGTGATTTTTTTTTAGTTTTAAACGTTACAGTGTCAAGAATGTTTTATTAAATATGATTGATAGGACTGGGGGGCTGTATAAAAATTTAAATTTCGTAACTCTTTCAAAATTTGATTTTTTGAAAAACATTGAATGGACCCAAAATTCCTTTCGTAATTTGGAGATTTTTTCCTAAATAAACTCTATGCTTATCTCTAACGGTTTAGAAATTAGCTATTGGTCCACGATTGGAGAGGACACCCTGTATAAAACAATATGATTCACATTTTTTTCATTGTAATTAAAACGTAACTTAATCTTCACAAGTTAATGTGTGTGTGTGTGTGTGTGTGTGTGTGAAAATCAGGGTTTCCAGATTTAAGAACTGTAACTACGGGACATGCTCTGGGGGGGCGGGGGGGTGAGAGATGAAGCCTAAAGGTTGAATTTTTACAACCTTGACTTTAATATTAAACGTTTCTCAAATATAAATGAAGAAAAAAATACACAATGATCATATGAATAAAAACTTCATTTTTTCTTATTGCATTGTTATTTTTCGGCATATTAGTAGGAAACGTTTAACACTAATTATTGTGAAAATTCGTATTTCCCTCTTATTAACCCCTTTTTTCCTGACGCAAATCATTTCAAATTTTGCTGGGGGGGAGGGGGGGTAAAAGTTAAATTATACCAAATTTCAATGTAAATTGCACCAAAAAAAAAGCGAAGCCACGCCTACTTATATGTAAAAACATTAATTTCCCAAAACCAGGGGGAGGCCATTGATCACCAGTCCTGATGTCCCAAATGACGGGCCTATCTTGACGTGAAAGATATAATAGTCGCTTCTACTGATGACTAATGTTTAGTATGGACTTTACTACTTGAACTCACGATAAGAAGTTAACCTAAAACAAATAAAAAAAATCAATGTTCAATATCCTTTGGGAAAAAACTGTACAGTTTTGTCAATATTATAACATGAAAATTATTCTTATATAATGTCGGAAAATTCCTTTCATTTTTAAATCATATTTGCTACTTGATTTTACTGCTGCAATAATAATTTTTAAGTTTTGATGATCTTTAGGTTGCCATGAAGCTCGCTGTAATTTATATTTCTATCGCTCATTGTAAAAATTAAGTATCTTCATGTTTTTAAAACGCGTATTTTTTCGCTAAATGGAATAAATTTTGTTACATCTTTTAGTATAAAAGCGAAACGAAGCAAATTTCAAAAGATTGAAATTGATTGATTCAAAAAATCTGGTGACTAATAGTAGCTGAACACATATATTTCTTTCATAATTGAAACATTGAAAAATTCTTTTTTATAATAAGGCATAGTAAAATAATCTACAAGGAGATACACCACTTTTACGACGAACTTTTGTTGAATTTATTATCACAATGATTTCTGCTCTAAATGAATAGAGCACTAACATTACTTCAGAACAGGAAAATACTATAATTCAATCAATTTTCTTATCACTTTATTTCACATTTTTTGTTTTACTTATTTTTTTCTGAAAATAATTTTTCGTTTTGTAAACTGATGCTTCTAGTCAGAATACGGGACTTTAGCCGTTCCGTATCGAGGTTCCCCGGAACGCGGGATAATATTTCAAAAAACGGGACTGTCCCTTGAAACCCGGGACGTCTGGCAACCCTGGTGAAAATAGATTACTACTCGATGAAAACACGAGAATAACTTCAGGTGAGTTATTAATAACATATTTTTATTTAAAAAACTGTAAATCTTTATTTCATAGAAACTTTCTCGTTAGCATTGTGTTTCTAGCCAATTCAACACTCTCTTTGAGAGCCTGGCAACCCTGATGGACTTCTTTCGGTTGAAGCGCATCGGAGTTGTAGCGAAGTTAAAGGGATTTCGCTACGTGTGAACATCCTTTCTTCCTTCTGTACCAATTCATTTTGGTTTATCTGTTACTGGCAGCTGAAATTATCCACTCTATCCGTACTCGGACTGATACAGATATATTCTAAACATAAAGTACATGAACAAATATCATCAACGCTGGTTACGCGACAGTGAAAGTTTCATCAATATTGAATTCCCGTTATGCTCCAAGGTATAACTTGAATGTCAAGTATATAACTCAAATACATTATCTAATAAATTTTACTTTAATTCAAGGGTTTTTTTTAACGTTTTTATTTAAAAAATATTTTTGGAAAAAAAATCGAACCGACTTCAGTTGGAAATCGCTCTAAAAAGTAAAAAATAATTTTTTCTCTGAACACCATCGAAACTACTTTTAAACATAAGTTTTGAAGTCGGCGCAAAAGTGATAGGTAAAATGATATTTAACTATATTTTGCCAACATATTTTTCAGAGAAACCATTGAAAATTAAAAGCAGAATATTTGTACCATTACACGAATATGTGGTAATCAATGAAATGTATCCATTAAAATTTATATTTATAGTTGAATTGTAGTTGCGCATGATTCTATACATTGTTTTTTCGCCGACTTCAAAACTTATGGGCCATTCCATGAAAAGTGAAACCAATTGGTCAAAAATTCATATTGAAGTTATGTTGTTATGTTATACATCATTTTAAAGCTTAAGATGTATATTTTAAGAATCCTGCATTGGTTTTTTGGTGAGAGTTAGAATAATACTTGTTTTCTTAGTTGGAAGTACGATATTCACAAACTTGTAAAAAAATCAGAAAAAAGAACACATTTTCAAATGCATATTTCTCATCGAAAAATAAAAACAAAAATAACTACTTGTAGCACAATTTTAACTACTAAGACGGTACTATAATACTATGCATTCATTAATTTCTTTTGAATTGATCTAAATGGTGTAATTGAAGTTTGAAAAAAAGAAGTTTGATGTTACGTCTGTAACAAAAAAGAAGCAAAAGTTGTCATTACGTCCTAAAAAATCAAAATTAAAAAAAAACCCTTAATGGTCCTTTTGGCAAATTCTTAGAGTAATTGCCCACCATAGTTAAAAATATTGCAACTGATTTAGTTTTTAAATTAATGCTGTTACAGACGTAACATTTCAGACATAACAAATGGCTCTATGTTACGTCCGTAGCAAAAGTAAATTTCCAATTAAATAGGTAAAAAGCACAGGATGAGCAATACATGTATAGCATAATATGGTACGAGTACTAAAGTTTCTGGTATTCTGATTTTGAAAATTTTAATTATGTCGGCATGTAATTGAAATTTATTTGCGAAAATGCCGTTCGAATTTCGAAAACGTCGGACGAAAAAGGACACATTTTTTTCATTCAAAAAAAAAAAAAAAATATCAAAATTGACCAACTGTCACCAAGAAGGTTAAATTTTAGTTTGGTACTAGTATTCTGCTATATCATCCAACATTTTCAAATCTTTAAGTTCTCCTAAGACCAATCACTGATTCCAGGCAGGAATTTACTTTTCCCGATTTTTTTATTAAGCAGCCCCATTGTGCATTAATTTTAGGAATATAAATAAATAAATTTGTGTGAAGGCCCTTCTAAACTTTTCTTGTGTCAATCTTTCTTGGAAATAATTGTCTTAAGATGCATTAATTTGTTGTTACATATGGACATATCGGCATATGCTCTCAACTCCCCCAGACTTACCCAAATTTTCTAAAACTGGTACAGTATAACTTAAAATATTCAAATAATGTGTTAATTAATGCTACTGTATTGTTTTAGCACAAAAATCTTTGTTTATTCCTGCTTTAAAATACTGTTTTCCACTTTCAAATCAGAGATGTTACGTCTGTAACACCACTTTGTTTCGTCCGTAACAAGTTTATGAATTTTTTTCACAAATTCGGCAGTCAAAATCCACACAATCTTTATGGTTTTAGAAAGCTTGAAGTCTCTAGAACACGTATTAAAAAAAAAAGTTCAAAATTTCCGTATAATTCAGAGGAATATTGTAAGTTGTATGACATAGTCGAGTTTTTGCTGTTTTGTGAATTACGTCTGTAACAGGCAATTTTTAATTTCTGTATTTTTTTGTAATTAAGCAATCTGCACGCAAATTTAATGTAGCATAAACATCATCAAGTTACACTACAGAAAAAATTGAAGACTTTCATCAGCCGAAACCAGAATTATTTGTGTTCAAAGTCTGCGATTGTTACATCTGTAACGATGGAATTGCCCTTATGTTTAAAAGTAGTTTGATGGTGTTCAAAGAAAAAAATTATTTTTTACTTTTTAGAGCAATTTCCAACTGAAGTCGGTTCTATTTTTTTTTCCAAAAATACACTGGCGGAAAAAAAAAAAATCCCAACACCAAGAAAAAATTGCCGTAGAGTAATGAAATTTGGGTAATGCAATTGTCTAGTTAGCATGTTTAATTGATTAAATGTACAAGATCACTGGCTAATTTAAGCTCAAGAAAATGCTGTGCAAATGTGAAATTATGTTGATTTAATAGAGGGTGTAACCTCCAGAATTTTGAAGGCAAGCCTGCAAGCGTGCATGCATTATGTCATACAGGTGCCGAATGTCACTTTGTGGTATGGAGTTCCATACTTGTTGCACTTGCTGTGTCAATACTATGACCGTCATTGCTGACTGTGGATGATGCTCGAGGTGCCATCCCATGATATCCCATACGGTATCAATTGGAGACAGACCTGGTGATTTTGCAGGTCATGGTAACATGTCAGCACTCTGTTGAGCACATTGCGTTACAGCAGCGATGTGAGGGCGAGCGTTATCCGGTTGTAAAACGCCCCCTTGAATGCTACTCACGAAGGGCTGTACTACTGGTTAAATTAACAGACTGACGACAAATTTTCAGTCAGTGAGTTTGGGATAACCACAAGAATGCCCCTGCTGTCGTAGAAAATTGTTCCAGAGACCATAACTCCAGGTGTGAGTCCCATGTGTCTAGGCCGTAGACCGTTTGAATGCAGGCGGTCCCCTGGCCACCTTCTGACCAATATACAGCCACCACTGGCACTAATTCAGAATCTGTTTTCATCAAAAATTACAGCAGATCTTCACTCCGACTTCCAGTGAGCTCTGTCGTGGCACCACTGCCGTCGAAAAAGGCAATGGTTTGCAGTCAATGGAATACCGGCTACAGGCTGCCTGGCTCGGAGCTGTCCTTGAAGTAAACAGTTTCTTACCGTTCCTTGGGTCACGACGGTACCAACTGCAGCTCGAATGTCAGTCGCAGATGCAGTGCAATGCGCCACAGCCGTACGCAAGATCCGACGATCTTCCTTCTCAGTCGTGCCACGTGGCAGCTCGGAACTCGATCTTCTTGAGGTAGTACCATCCCTTGCCCATAGCTTCCAATAATCATGTATCGTGGAAACATTCCCACCCAAGTCTTTCTGCAATATCGCGAAATGAAAATCCACCTTCTCGTAGCCAAATTGTACGACCTCGTTTAAACTCGGTGAGCTGTTGATAATGGCTTCTTCGTCTTCTTAAAAGGTATTCCTGGCTAACATGAACGCAATTCGTCCAATTTCACGGAAAAATGATACACATGAGCTTCACAACACGCTTTTAAAACAAGTCTTATTTGCATGTTCTGAGTGACGCCAGCTGCGCCACACTTATGCGCGGAACACGAAATTTCAATCGATGTCATCTTTCAGTTGTATAAACACGCCTACCAAATTTCGTTTATCTAACACAAGTCTTTCTTGGTGTTGGGATTTTTTTTTCCGCCAGTGTATTTTATTCCATTCTTTTTAGTGTAAATGCACTTAAAATAATCAAAATATAGTTAAAAATCATGCAGCTGTTCAAAAACATCTTTGCAGACCTGGACTCGATCTCATTCCATCAGGAACTTCAACCTGACGCATTGAACTACTTGACCATCGGGTTGCTCGGGAAGTAAGGAATTACGATAGCACATATTGTTTTAAATAACGTGAAATTTTAGTTTTTCGATCATAATTTTTTTTCTAGTAAACAAATATCGTCATATGAGTACATGGTACCTAAGTTACACCATTTCCTATCGATTAAAAGAAATCGTCCAAATCGGTTCAGTAGATCAGATGTTATGTGCGAACAAAAAAAAAACATACGCTTTGAAGAGAGATCCTCCTCCTTTTTTGAAGTCGGTTAAAAATGGAAAGAAAACTAAAAAAAAAAAAAAAAAAAAATAGAGCATGAAAATATCGATGTTCAACACACGTCGACTGCAAACCACATCTATGTCTTACATTGGACCAAATTTCGTCAAACGTAGAAAAATCCGTTTTTTCTAACGACATACTACAGGGTTGAGATATTTAAATCAACCCAATTTAAATAGTGATTTAAATCAGTTGATTTTTTTAAAATCATTGATTTAAATATATGATTTTTCAAAAATGAATTTTAAAGTTCAAAAGAATGAATTTAATGGGCATGAAGTTCAGAGTATTTTTAATAGAAAACACCAATAAACAAGCAAATATTAATTATAAACGATCTTACCAAAAGAAAAAAAAAAGATTCTTATATTTATTGCACAAAGTTAATTGGAACTAAAGAATTTTTTTTAATCATGATCTCACTAATATTGGAAAGGAAAATTGCAAAAGTATAATATGAACTAAAATTTTTGTGTTTGGAGTTAGGAGGGATTCATCTGTTAGGAGTAAAGCTATTAAAGTATTCATTTTAAAGTAAGCTTGTCATACAATTCTTTTCAACATTCAGTCAAAATTCAGTCAGTCAAAACAGTGTTGAAAAATTAAATATTCATTTCAGTAATACAAGAATTTGAGGGAAAAATGTCTGCTTTTCAGTCCTTGGTGAATTGGCTTTAAAGATTTAAAAGTCAAGATGTAGTTTTTTTATTATTTTTTTTAATCAAGGATTTTATTTTATGGTTCTTAAAAAGTAATTAAATATATTAATAAAAATTATCATTTGAAGGAAATTATTCAATGTTATTTTTATTATTTATTTCCACGGTTAAGATATTATTTTCAAATTATTTTATAATTTGAATTATTTTATAATTATTCTTATTTATAGTTTCATTTTTATGTATTTTTTAATTTGTATATAAAAAAAAGAATCTGATTTAGACATTTAACTTGAACAATTTAATTTGATAGTATCAAAATAATTAATATTAAACTAAAACAATTTTATTTAAATCAAAAAAAATCTTATTTAAACATTTTTTTTAATCCGATTTAAATCAAATCCATTTTTTAAAGAAAAAATAGCGATTTTTATCAACCCTGACATATTATAATGATGTGTGGAAGTAGTTTTAGCACCCATACTCGGGAAGTTACATGGAAATTGTACCTTAAATTAGAATAAAATGAAATGTTTATCGAACCTGTTTCAAACCCGTCTCTAAACCTTTCCGGTGATAAAAGGAACAAAGATGAAATTGCAGCTAAGTTGTACAAATAGTTTTCGAGTTTCAAGAAGATTTAAGCGTTCAGTAAAACCTCTCTAAGCTACCGCCCCTTCGTTCTCTCAAATTTTGACCGCTCAGAGGGGGTGGCCGCTTTAAAGGGTTTTCATTACAATTGCGAAATACAGTCGACGCTCGTTATAACGACCACACGTTACAAAGACCATCCTAATGTAACGACCGGTGAGAAAACCCCCCAACTGTATCCCAATATACTCTATGTTCTACCTCTTATAGCGACCACTAGTTATGAAGACCGTTTTCTGTAGGACGGAGACGGTCGTTATATCGAGCGTCGACTGTATATAATTTCTGTAATATCTAATACAACAAGTCGAATACATATTTTTTTTTACTTAAAATGAAGCTTGATACTTTTTTGAAGGGAGAATGGTATTTTATTTGAGTTTTTATTACATTGACATCCCGTGATTTTCCAGCAGGGAGCTCCAACTCTAAGTCTGCACTGTAATTATCTAAAAACTCCACTGCTGTTTCATGCTAGAAGGATTCGAAATGGTTCGAATTTTCTCTGTATTAACTAGGGATGCACCGATAAGCAAATTGGCTGATTACCGATTACCGATTAATCGGCAGAGCCGATTAATGTTCGGGTTTATTATTTTTAATATTACCAATTTCACCCTCGCTGTTTTTTCCCTTTCTAATGCAATTCCGATTTTTAGAAATGGTTACTTATTTATTTTTGACAAAAGATGTTTTTCTCCATTTTTCCATGCTAAATAATTTCAAAATTTTATCAACTTTCTTTGAATTTTTAAAAATATTTTTGTAAATAAAATTACATTAACACACTAGACATAATAGTTATTAAAATAAATGGGGGGGGGGGGGGCTGTGATGAGCATTTTAATTTAGGGGAGTTCTTAATTTAAGTTTATTTTTCAACTATAAAACTATAAGTAGCCATTTAATTCAAGACTTTTGCTGTTTGAAAATTAGAGGTTATTTAAAAGCAATTAGCTAAAGAGAAAAATATCGAGACATGAAAAATGTTGCAACATCGTCTATAAGTGTAGATTTATTCAGAATAGGAATATTAAATTATTAAATCATTTATATCAACTGAGAGGCAACTTATTATTTTATTATTATTTTGTATTTCATTCTTTGCATTATTTGTTTTGTTTTTACTCAATACACTTTCGTAAAACGTGTAATTCTTGTGTTTTTAGAAAATTATTTATTTCTTATTTATAAATTTATCCATCGTAATATTGTGTTCAAAAATCGTAGAATTAATTTTATTTAAAATATCCTTTCCGCCGGTTGATCAGTAAAATTTGACTGATTATGAATGAAATGAAATATTCATGTTTTTGAATTCCAATTTAAAAATTCAGGAATTTGCAAAGTGTTATCTTTTAATATTCCAATCAGTTTTACGTTTTCTATGAACTATTTGTTTTGTTTTTACTCTGCACACACTTTCATACTGTATGTTATAGTAAGGATTTCAGAAAATTACATTTATTTACTGTTAATAAAACAGTTTATTATAGTTTCTTGGTGAAGGTATACTTTAAAAGATAATATAAAAATTAAAAAAAATCGCCGATTAATCGGCAAAATGGCCGATTGTGGCCGATTAATCGGTACTGCCGATTAATCGGTGCATCCCTAGTATTAACTCTCTCTCCGATTTACCACTCTCCTATTGGCACCGAAGTTTCATTGAGCTACTTGAGATTTATAAAAACTCATTGAGATTATTGCAATTCGGATCACTGGCCGACAAATGAAAAAACATGAATAAAATTTTTACCCCAAAATAATCGCAATCCATTAACAGCGAATAAGACCTCCCCCGACCACCTTGTCAAGTGGTCAGAGCAGTCTGCCACGGATGGCGTGGTCCCGAGTTCGAATCCCGGATTGGGCATGGATGTTCTGTCTCTCTCCTGTCCTTGTCCTTCCTTTGTGTGAATGTGTTGCTGTGCTGTGAAAGGTTGCTCCCCCTATAAACGGGTACCTATGGCATGCGTGTATTGTGGGAGTCGGACTTCACACCAATTTATGGTACAGTTGCAAAAAAGAAGCAGCGCGCCCCAAATTGCCAGATTGGATGGCACAAGACAGCAGCAACAACAACAACAAGACCTCCCCCAAGCCGATCTTGAGCCGAAAGGTTGAAGATTCGAAACAGGAGGCGAACATACACTGACGGAAAAAAAAATCCCAACACCAAGAAAAAATTACTGTAGACTAATGAAATTTGGGTAATGCAATTGTCTAGTTAACATGTTTAATTGATTAAATGTACAAGATCATTGGCTAATTTGAGCTCAAGAAAATGCTGTGCAAATGTGAAATTATGTTAATTTAATAGAGGGTGTAACCTCCATAATTTTGAAGGCAAGCCTGCAAGCGTGCATGCATTATGTCATACAGGTGCCGAATGTCACTTTGTGGTATGGAGTTCGATGCTTGTTGCACTTGCTGTGTCAATACTAGGACCGTCATTGCTGACTGTGGATGATGCTCGAGGTGCCATCCCATGATATCCCATACGTTATCAATTGGAGACAGACTTGGTGATTTTGCAGGTCATGGTAACATGTCAGCACTCTGTAGAGCACATTACGTAACAGCAGCGATGTGAGGGCGAGCGTTATCCTGTTGGAAAACGCCCCCTTAAATGCTACTCATGAAGGGCTGTACTACTGGTTAAATTACCAGACTGACGACAAATTTTCAGTCAGTGAGTTTGGGATAACCACAAGAATGCCCCTGCTGTCGTAGGAAATTGCTCCAGAGACCATAACTCCAGGTGTGGGTCCTGTCTGTCTAGGCCGTAGACCGCTTGGATGCAGGCGGTCCCCTGGCCTCCTTCTGACCAATATACAGCCACCACTGGCACTAATGCAGAATCTGTTTTCATCAAAAATTACAACAGATCTCCACTCCGACCTCCAGTGAGCTCTGTCGTGGCACCACTGCCGTCGGAAAAGGCAATGGTTTGCAGTCAATGGAATACCGGCTACAGGCTGCCTGGCTCGGAGCTGTCCTTGAAGTAAACAGTTTCTTACCGTTCCTTGGGTCACGACGGTACCAACTGCAGCTCGAATGTCAGCCGCAGATGCAGTATGATGCGCCACAGCCGTACGCAAGATTCGGCGATCTTCCTTCTCCGTCCTTCCACGTGGCAGCTCGGAACTCGATCTTCTTGAGGTAGTACCATCCCTTGCCCATAGCTTCCAATAATCATGCATGGTGGAAACATTCCCACCCAAGTCTTTCTGCAATATCGCGAAATGAAAATCCACCTTCTCGTAGCCAAATTGTACGACCTCGTTCAAACTGTTGTGAGCTGTTGATAATGGCTTCTTCGTCTTCTTAAAGGCATTCCTGGCTAACATGAACGCAATTCATCAAATTTCACGGAAAAATAATACACACGAGCTTTACAACACGCTTGTAAAACAAGCCTTATTTGCATGTTTTGAGTGACGCCAGCTGCGCCACACTTATGCGCGGAACACGAAATTTCAATCGATGTCCTCTTTCAGTTGTATAAACACGCCTACCAAATTTCGTTTATCTAACACAAGTCTTTCTTGGTGTTGGGATTTTTTTTTCCGCCAGTGTATTTTTCTGAAATGGTGAACCCACTTAGCTCCCGCTCAGAGGGGTTAGGTGGCCACTGCCAGAGGAATTTTAACATTAGGTCTATGAAGCAAAATTCGTACAATCAAAAATTGGTCGTTAAGAAGGGTGGCCGCTATTTTCCCCTCTTATGTTTTTTTTACATTTATTTAAAATATAAAGTAGGAAAATATGGTTGACTAAATTTTTGAAACTTGTCTCAGATTTTCAATGTTTGTAACATATTGTAAGAGGCGTTGAAAATATCTCGGGAAAACGTCTTAACCCATTACTGCCTAGCGTCCCTTTTTAGGGACGGTCCAAAAAAGGGTCCGAATTTCCGCAAAATGAACATTTCAACCAAATAATAGTGTTCAATTAGTACCTTGGTATTGTTTCAGTTCGTTATTAACAGATTGCAGCATCTAACTATTGTGAAGTGTGTTCTGTAGCAGTTTTAATATGATCTTTATCAAAAATGACATCGCTCACAATCTCAAGAAAAAAAGCTAAGTTTTCAAAGTTATTCCCTGCTTCCCAGTTTACGTTGATTGCTGATTTTATTTTTTCTTATGAATTGTCTTTTTAAATATTATATCGTGTGCAGGAAAAAAATTTTAGTAAAAAAAGTATGTACCCTCTGGGTCTATCGTAACTTTTAAGGAACAATTTTTCTTTTCTTAATAAAAAAAATATTTTTTTACATAATATTTTTTTTTATTATTTTTCCTGTCCATTAAACACTGTTTGTAACCAGTATACAAAATATCTTTGGGAAAAAATGTCAGGCATTAATGGGTTAAAATACCTTATAAATCTGGGATGTTTGGCCATTCTAGTCTCGTCCTTTGCCCATTTCTTTCTCCCCCCCCCCTAAAATCTAAACTCAATCTTAAATGCAATGTAATTTAAATCCGATCCCTTCAATAATTAGTTTAAATAAATCTAAAATTCCCTCTGCGTCCGTCATCGGGCTGCTCTTGAGCGAGGCGCCGAATTGCATTACATAATTTTGAACTGATTTCGATAGCGCTCTGTTCATCGCACAGATTGGTTGTGTCACTTATCACAGGCGTAGCTTGAAATCTGAAGAGAAACATCGGCTTTCCTTGACTGGTGTTTATTTTCTTTTTTTCTGCGACTGGAGTTATTTTGATTGATATGTTTCTGAAATCGCTTGCCTGCTCGACTAGAGGGAATCAATCGATTTATGCGCTTATTTAGTGGAAGGGTGGGAGTCATAGTGCAATGTAGACAGAAAACAAATGTTTGAACAAATGCTAACGGCATAAAACACTATAGGGTAAAGGCACCAGTAGTCGGCCATTTAAGAGATCTTTGGTGATCTTGGCTAACCTAGAACTTTCAGCTATCAATACAGCAACAAAAATAAGGTAAAACTTTAGAATGAACCTTTCTGATAGTGAATCACCTATTTATTTCAGAAATTAAAAAAAAAATATGTGTTAAAATCCAAGCTGTTGTCAACACTAGTAAATGCTCCAGTAGTCGGCCACAGAATCATCTTAGCTGAAAAATAAGCAGAATCACAATCTTGGATGACGAACACACCATTCAAAATGAAATGACTCATTACTAATTCAAAAAAAGTACCCAAAACTTAACTGCCACTGGTTGATGATTGAGGATAGGTATATGAATGTGTGAATGCGTCATATCCGATTTTGAATTAAAAATGTACTATTTATGAGGAATTTTATGTCATTGTGGCCGACTACTGGAGCACTTACCATATGTCATCTTCAGAGTTCGAAAAAAACTAGGCTATTTGAAAAAGCCCGGCCTCCTTTGTTTTTTATCAAAAGCTCGGATTTTTTTCTTCAAAAACCATTTTACTTGCCTTCTCTTTTTAAACACTGTATATCATTTATCCAAATATTGTTTGCTACTTCTATTTATTGTAGAGTTAAGTTCGCCCACTGTGACCTCCTAAAATTTTCCTATTCGGCAAATTTGGGAAAAGCACTGCAATATTGAATTTCTTTAAATGCCTAATAATTTTTGTTATTGAGTTGTTAGTATGCATGTTCATATTTTATCATTCGGTAAAATTTGGAGTAAATTTTTATTTAATAGTTTTTTGACCTCCCAAAAATTTAAGTTTAGGGTGCCCCTACATTGAGATATATATATAATTTTAAATCATGCGTCTAGTTTTACTTAAATATTATCACAAAATTTCTACAATTGATTATATTGCACGGGGTATTATTCCCAAGTAGTAAATCAATGTGATTGGATTCTACAATGAGTTACGTAGATTGTCGGCTACTTATTTCGTAAAATTAAAAGTAGAAGACTGATATCAGCACCTTGACAACAGAATGCACTATTTGGCATTCAACAGCTTCTTTGCAAGTCTACTTGCAACTAAACTGCCTTGCTACTAAAAATGATAAGCGGCGTAAATTTTGCCCACATGGTTTAGAATTACCTTAAATGACAGTTTACGAAAAGTTCCTGTGGATAGTTATCTTTTACTTTTCAAATAAATAAGAAGCAATGAACTGTGACTGGACTTCAAGTGCCACAAAACTCTTCAGTTAAAAATAATCTAGCAAACTGTTTTATGTTAAACAGTAGCGCTTTGAATAATATTCGGAGAAGATATAACTCCAAGTTTTAAAATGCAGCAGAGGAGGATTATGTTACAAAGACCTCTCCATAAATGGCAATCATAATTCCCCCGAAAAAACAGAGAACCCGATTTCAAGACAAAGATAAACTCACGGAAAGCACTCTTTCTGTAGGGGTTCGACTGGATACAGGGCTGTGATGGTTTTATTTTTAGAAACTAGGGGTGAACGGGAAGGTCTCTGGACTCAGCAGACACAACAGGCATTAATGACTTAGTAGAAAAAATAGGATAAAAATAATCTTTCGTGGTGTTTCTAGTGGTGAAGAAATGTTTGAGAGAGGGATTTGTGTGTGGTAAAGTCTTTTCTTTGGATAATCTTGGGGTTTTATTTTACTGCAGATTTAGAAACAACCGTCACCTTATTGCTTTTGCATAGAATTATTTTTATTCTGTTGATTTCAATAACATATTGAAACAAAGAAAAAGTTATTTCATTCTCATCGTTTGGTGTTAAGTCGTCAATCTTTTGAAGGACATATATTTCGTAATTACCCCCTTTACCCCTTTTAGAGGGTCTGTTGTTATGTCATCTTGTTGTTAAGAAATTTGAAAAATTGAGTTACGTGATTCTCTCCCTTTTCCTCTCATATTAAATGCGATCTTTTTCCTATTTCTCTCTTTGGGATGATTAACTGTGATAATAATTAAACATTTTGCACGAATTAAATTGAGTCAGCGTCTTACAACCAGAAAAATTTCATCATTTTCCCTTCTCTTATGAATTTACTTTTAACCAATGATGTAATGTCTAACAAAAGAACTTTGAGAGCCTTATCAAAACTTATTCGACGCTTAAATAGTGTGATTTGCGTCTAATACGAAAAAAATCGCACTATAATAAATTAACATAATAATAAATTTGCCTCATAATAAGTAAAAACGTACTCTAAAAAGAAGTGCAGGGGCTGAGCTCCGTACACTCCCAAGCAAATTAAGCCCTGACTCATTTCATCGCTCTCTTTCAGAAACATATTTCACATATTTTAATTAATATTAAATGTCGAGATCTGTTAATAAGCTACATGTCACTATCCTCCGTCGGAGATTCAAGTTTGCAGCTCTAAACTTCCTTTACCCCTTGACACGATTTAGTTCTATTGTCCCCCATTAAAAAAATAAAATTTTGTATTCCTTGCATTAGAAAAGGTCTACTACGATGAAATTACTTGAAGTATGGTACTAAATCTGTATGTACTTTATTTCTTACCGGAGCAGTTAGGTAAATTCTGAAGTTGAACATCTTCTGATCAGTTCAAATTTTGGTACCTGCCTTATCATGCTACTATTAATTAATGATACGCAATATTAATTAACATTTTCAGAAACAGTCTATAAAGGGCCTTATATTATTGTCCAGATCTGTACTGCATAAAATTGAACGTTATAAAATTGAATTGATTAATTTTTTAATTGATTACCACTCCTTGATTTAATAATTTACTTATTTTTGTCACTCACTATATTATGCATTGTGTATTCATTTATTCATTCATTCGATTAAAAATATTTTTAATAATAAAATAAAAATCATTTTAGTATTTGTTTTTCACTTTACATGGTGGAGAAAACTTTTTTTCAAAGGTCAAATTTACTGCCAATTTTTTTTTTTTTTTAAATGTTTCAGTGCAAGTACAAACATTCTGAATGTAAATTCATATTTCTTTATGTGCCGTAATTTTCTAAACAAATTCTCAATTTGTTCATTTTGGGAAAGGCAAGTATTCCACTAAGCTCCACCCCCTTCAGCTTGACATTTGGAGTGGGTCACCATTTTTTCATATACCGCCAATTTTTGTGGTTGTTATACTTCTGAATAAAAAAAGGTTTTGAAACCTGATGACGTACTTATACTAACCCTTTATATCGGATACTCCAGGATTAACTTTTTGAAAAAATGTGACTGCAATAACATTAATTAAGAAGCAAAACATTTTAAATCGAATTTTTAGTTTAAATTCAGTGTCAATGACAGAGAAGCATAATTTAATCAGACATGTGTTGACGTGCTGATACGTCACGCTCACAATACGTACAGTTCATTATTTGTTAAGAGCAATTTTTTTTTATCACGTTGATACTTAATATTATTACACATACTTATTACTTATACTCTCATATACATAAAGTAAAAGCCAAAGTGCGAAATTCCGGTAATAAAGTGCAAATATACGTAAAAATATCACATCTCTACAAAATGGATTGAGCAGAATAAGGGGGAAAAATATTGCTTTATATTTTAAATTAAAATTTCAGGAAAAGCAGTTTGAATTAATGTTAAAAATATTAAACATAAATATTTTTAAATTTTGCTAAAGGGGCATTTCACGGTATTTGTGACATTGGGGTGTCCGTAACAAAACTTTTTTAAAGTTTAAAATTTTTATATATATTGAAAAAGTACATTCTAAAGTATATGAATATCATATTGTTCACTTTATATTATGTTTGTAATTTCACTCAGAACATTGAAAATGCAATTTTCACTATTACGGACTCTACATTGAATTTTTCCTTAAAAACTAAACTTTTACTCCAATTATTGTTACGGACTCGACAGTCATCATTTTCGCAATCCATAATTTTTTTATAGAACGCAGTTTTTGATTAAAATTGTTAGCTATATTAGAGGTGAGCCTTTACTTTATCTGTCTCAAGTACCAGTTTTGGCTTAAAAATCGGTTTAAGCCAGATTTATAGAGAAATTCAATGTAAACGTAACAGTGAAAATCGCATTTTCAATGTTCTGAGTGCAATTACAAACATAATATAAAGTGAACTATAAAAACAATATGATATTCATATACTTTAGAATGTACTTTTTCAATACATGTAAAAATTTTAGACTTTAACAAAGTTTTGTTACGGACACCCCTATGTCACAAATACCGTGAAATGCCCCTAAATTCAAAATGCTAAACATTCTAAATGTTAAAAATCAAAATTGTTCACATCTTTTTATTCCTCGCCAATTTTCCATCCCATCCTCAGAAAATTAGTTCTCTTACGGAATTGATTATTACTTGGATCTTTACCATTTTTGTACATATCACTCCTTCAAAATGAAATTTATCTCTAAAAAATATCAAGGAGTATTTTCACTCTCGAAAAAAAAACTTTAATACAATCTCTGAACAATACTGTTTATAGTACTCCATTTTCTAAGCACGCTAAGAGCGCATGTGTGTAAATTTAATACCTTGAGAGACAGGGAAAGGGATGGATAAAAAAGTTACGTGGTTCTTTTATTTCAGCGGAAGTGGTTTGTTCAAGGCAATCATTAGTACACCAGGAAAAAAACAGAAAAAATGAAATTAATTAGAATATGTTTAGACGAAGAAGGATAGCGTACAGTCATTCCGTGTATGTTTGAGTCACAGATCATTTATGTTAATGTGCCCCACTCATTTTAATAGTTTTATTGTGGTTTGTTGGTGTAAAACGAAAGAAAAACTCATAAATTTTGGATGTTTGTCTACAATGGGGGAGTTTCCTTCAGTCAAAAGTACTACTTTTTGTTACTGAAATTGATAGAATGATATAAAAAAATAACATGGGCCCGGAAAATACTTTAATTTTCTTAACCGTTTATTTTTTATTATTTTTTTTTAATACCCTACCTTGAAAACGGGGCGTGGTTTTTGTGACGTCAGTGGTGCACCTAACAGCTCTCTTTCCAATAATAACACCATTTTGCTTGACTTGAGTTGTCCAATCGCAGGAATCGGTGACGTTACAACCTTCGTCATGCGCAGATTTTTTTTTTTTTTTTTTTTCGGAATAGCATCTGCGCACTGGTTAAAATAATTCTTAAAAAATATATAACTGTGTCAAAAAATAAAAAAAATGGTCAATTCCTATGTTTTGAAGTATGCTCTTTCAGAAAAAAAAAATACTTTTGAAATTTCGGAAACTCCCCCATTAAGAAATAATGATTAATTCACTTCAATAGATCAAAGCTATGCCATCATTTCATGTAAATTTGAGTCAAGTCAGAAAGGGGATGCATGATAAATATTTTAAGCAAAAAGGAGTGCTACCTGAAAGCTGAAAAATGAAAATTCTAAACGTTTAAAAACTCTCCTTTTCAGATTTCTACGTTTTATAATACTGCATATAGAATTGATATAATAATACTGCTGAGAGAAATTTCAACATCTTTCAAAAAAGCTTTCAAACTAATACAGAGTTATTGATTGATTGATTGATACAATGAGTTGTATACAATAATGCTAGCTCTTTTTTAATTTAATTTTTTTATATATTTTATTTTTGTAAAATAAAGTGTTAAAATTATTTCACAACCTTGCCAGGAGAGAGAAATAAACGCCTTTTAGGTAATTTTTTTTTTCTTAAGTCAAATATGCTAAAATATTTCAAATGACGCAAAGTTACCCTAAATGGCTACACCCAAAAATGTATGTTGCCTCAAAACTTGCATCGATGAAATACATTTAAAGTCTAGCTTTCAATTGTACTTAAGAAGACCTAGTGAATTAATGAAACTCTTCATTTAATTAACAATATACTTCTGCAAAATTTAAACAATCATGACATTTTCTACCAGCACAAAGTTGCTCCAACTATTGAGATCACAGTTAGCAAGATTAAAAACTGTATCAAGATTTCTTGCATCTTCCTACTTTTTCAAAAATGAGGTGTTTGCCCTTCGGCTGTTTTTGCAAAATAAATCAATAAACTTTACGTCGCAAAAAAGACAAATCATGACAAACATTTAACAAGTATATGAAATATTAATTACAGATTAAGATACTAATTTTTATTTGAGAGAGTTGCGACGATATCGGTAATCGAATTTAGTTTCTAAAAATGGAAGCTAACTGTGGTTTATTTTATAAAAGAAGGAATCAATAAATGTGTTAAGAGAACCATGACCAAGTCTGTTTCAGAAATCATGCCATAAGAGATGTTCTTCAAAAAGGTATCAAAAGGATCTTCGTTTCTAGGTAAAGCGAGAGGAAGGGTATGCATTCAATACCTAATGTAGGTGGGTGGGGACCAAAAAATTCGTGCACATATGTACAAGTACATAACAGTTCTAAAAGGCAGTGGAAGCAATTTCCTTCACCTTACCTCCCCCCCCCCCCCTCTGTTTAGGCCCTGGGTATCAAAAACATCAAAAGATCCACAAAACAGTAATAGTATTAGCGTTTTATTTTAATGTTTAAACCAAAATTGATGGTTAGCGATGCTCATTTCACTAAAAAGCGGTGAAAAGCAGGTTCATTGTAAAGGAGGCTTAAAAGCAAATGTCCTAAGTAATAGTGAAAACTTAGCTCTCTCATAGGGGGGAAAAAAAAGAATCTGTAGCTGAAAAACCCGAACTTTAAACCTCACACCATTTACATCATAATGGCTATGCTCAAGTCGCAAACTTGAGCATTTCAATAAATAATTTTACAAAAAAAACATTTGAAGTAATCTATTTTATCCTATTTGTTCTAAAAATTCTTTTTATCAATAATTAAATTTACGTACATTAATTTTTACACGAATCACATACACTGCGATTCAAAAGTTTAGACAAAATGCAAATATGTGAATAAAAAGAAAATTATTCAACGAAATGCTTTCAAATTTCTACTGCAAGTACACAATATGGTCCCAAATACGTGTCTGGAGTTCTTACAACTATAACTGGAATCAAATTTTGGATATTACAGAAGATAGTTTTTTACATTGTTGCAAAAGTTTAGACAATAGTCAGATTTTATGCAAATATCCCTCGAAATGTGATTGGTGGAGGAAATGCGGGACTGTATTATTCATTTATAAAGTGCAGAGATTGCTGAACAAATAATCAAAATCTCAAAAGCTCTTTAGTTCTCGTGTAAAGAAGATGAGAAAGTTTGGAAGCCGAAATTTGAAAATGAACCTACTTTATTAATTTTTTGTCTTTTAAATCGGCTCTAGTATGGTAGTACATTGTTTTTTACTTTGTGGAGAGCAAATTCAGACATGCGTATCGATCAAAAAGTCCAAGAAAAATGATATTTCTTAAGGATGAAGGAATTGAAAAAACGGCTCAGACTGACGATTCGCCCCTTAATCGTACAAAACTTCAACTTGGGTCAAAAACAGCACGTGACAGCATAAGTAAATGAACATCTGAATCGGAATGCACAAAAAAAACAAAGAATTGTGCCTGAGCCTTTTAGGACAGAGTGTCCCAAATAAGCCAGATTTTATTGATAAAAGCAGCACAGTATATGATCATTGGATATTTCTCAAGTCCCGCGAAAAGAATTATAATCCATCTAGGCCATCCCAATTTTAATAATTTTATCAAAGAAAGTACCATTCATTTTTTAGTCACGATGATACATATGCTGCTTTTCACATTAAAATCTGGCTTATTTTGGACACTCTGTCCTAAAAGGCTCAGGCACAATTCTTTGTTTTTTTTATGCATTCCGATTCAGATGATCATCTACTTATGCTGTCACGTGCTGTTTTTGACCCAAGTTGAAGTTTTGTAGGATTAAGGGGCAAATCGTCAGTCTGAGTCGTTTTTTCAATTTCTTCATCCTTAAGAAATATCATTTTTCTTGGACTTTTTGATCGATATGCATGTCTGAATTTGCTCTCCACAAAGTAAAAAACAATGTACTACCATACTAGAGCCGATTTAAAAGACAAAAAATTAATAAAGTAGGTTCATTTTCAAATTTCGGCTTCAAAACTTTCTCATCTTCTTTACACGAGAACTAAAGAGCTTTTGAGATTTTGATCATTTGTTCAGCAATCTCTGCACTTTATAAATGAATAATACAGTCCCGCATTTCCTCCACCAATCACATTTCGAGGGATATTTGCATAAAATCTGATTATTGTCTAAACTTTTGCAACAATGTAAAAAACTATCTTCTGTAATATCCAAAATTTGATTCCAGTTATAGTTATAAGAACTCCAGACACGTATTTGGGACCATATTGTGTACCCGCAGTAGAAATTTGAAAGCATTTCGTTGAATAGTTTTCTTTTTATTCACATATTCGCATTTTGTCTAAACTTTTGAATCGCAGTGTACAACACGATTATCAACAAAATCAAGTGTTGCCACTAAAGAAAATACTACTGATATTAAACATAAATTTCAAGAAATTATGCTGTAGGCAGTAAATATTAGTTAATTCCTACAGTGATGCTAAAAAAAAATTATAAATAAAAAGAAAACATTGTATTTACTATTTACTTTTTGTAGCTACCCAATTAGTAACATAAAGCTTGTAAGTAGAATATTTCATGAAAGCACAAAAAATAAATAAAATCGAGTGTCTAATGAATTGAACAGCTACATAGATATTTCACTAGCAAAACGTGATCTCATGTTTTCATCATTTAACACTTAGCGGGAGAGAAAAAGATTGAAAAAAAAAAAAAAAAAAAATCAGTGGCTATTCATAAATTTCAACGGAAGTGGTCTGTTGATAGCGCTTATCAGTCTATCAGATTAATGCCAAAAACAAGAAGAGAAAAAAATGAATTAAATGAAAAGCATCACTTACTCTGTCAATGACCAATTGATTCTCCGAGTCTACAGCAAGTTCGAATCCCCATTCTATGCTATTGTCATTTCTTTGCATAAGAATATTCATCAGCTCGTCCATCCCTGATTGTGAGCGAAGAACTTCATGAAAGTCTTGAAAAAAAGAAGGTGAGTTTTAAGTTTTTTGTCCGTCTCGTGGTATTTCCTTTTCTTCGAAGAGCGCCCGTTAGCATTTGAAAGCGCCTCGTTTTTGACACTGCTTTCCAGCCGCATCATTGGAATAGGGTTGCCAGGAGAAGGAGTCGGTCATTTGGTGCAGGGTTTCCATATTCTCGAGTGATTATTCAAATGGTTTTATCGCCGTGACTAAATTGTTTGTTTTGTTTAAAGTGAGTCATGTTTTGTGAGAGATGCTGAAATTGTGTCGTATTTGTTAGCGAAAGAATCGATCTGGCATATGAATCACATTTAAATTTTAAAACAAAAAAATTGGCCACTTATGTCTTATTGGTAACAACAATTGCTATCTTAAAGAAATAAGTAAAAAAGTAAATTGATAAAACGAAAAAATACAATTCCAAAAGAAAACAAAGAAAAATAACAGTATCAGAAAAAATCCTGTTTTACGTTACAACACTTTTCAGTGATTTATTCAGAAATATCACATTACGTGTAAATGATTTATGAAATTATGTAAACTGGTGGATTTTGTAGTCGAAATTAATAACTTATGGTCGAAAATTTTTCTTCTAAATAGCAAAATTTTAAAAATCTGCTACTGTTGAGAAAAAAAAACTTCCCCAACACACACCAGTCATGTAAATTAGTTTTGTGCTCGTATTACGGCAAGAAAATGCATTAAATTTCCATTTAAAATGGCTAATTATTACATTTCATCAAATTTGTGAAGTATGCCACGATTTCCGCTGACGAGCTTTGCAATTTTTTTCTACAATAGCATATAATCGTAATTAGTAATTTAAAAAATATATATATACAATTTTTAAGTGTCACTACGTTTCTTCACAAGTATTTGGTAGCTAAATTTTAGTAAAAGTACGATTTACACACATGTAAAAACTAAATTGCAGTCTTTTCTTCTTTTCACTATGGAGCCATCATACATATTAAGCTTTAAAAAGAGTGGCTGGGTGCAAGTAACACGTTTAAGATAACCTTTTGCATTTGATTCTGAGAAAGTTTTTCAGTTGCTATATCCGTAATTACCAAGAAAATTTATAACTGTGCAAGGTTTAAATCTGATATCACTGCACCAAACATTTGCAGAAAGTTGAAGAAAAATAACTTTAAAAAATAAATTTTGACGAACGTTAAAAAAAAAGGGTGTACTGAAAGGTGAATGTGAAAGTGTAAATTAAGTAAATTAATTGATTGATAAAAAAAAGTAAAAAATATAAACAAAGTAAAAATTAAATATATACAATTGGAAAACTGTTAGGAATTTTGTTTAGACTTTTTGTACTAAAATTAATTGGACAAAAAACTTAAGTTACATAAGAGACGTTAAATACTTGCACACTCAACACTCATTTCAATTTGTTATACTCTTTTGAAAATACTTACTATACATTAAAATACTTAAGTCCGTTCTGAGAGAGAGAGTGAATAAGGACCATTATGCAATGTGCAGGGAAAAAAATCTATAAATTAAATATTTACCTTTGTATTAGACGAAACTTCTACTTATTTTTCTTCTTTTGAAAAATCTGCTAAAGAAATTAATTTTATACCCCTCAGAGGTAACTCTTCTAATCGTAAACAGCTTCACAATTAAATTAGCATGTTATACCCATCATGGAAAATTCTTCAATGTCTATCATATTTATGATCTATAGAACACCACTCTAGTACGGTGGAAACCAGACTCAAGCCAACATTAGGCAGGGGTTGATACAGGGCCTTTAAAAAAAGTCTCTAAAAAAGTCTTTAAAAAACAGGGTCTTTGTTAAAATAGAAATTGTTTTGCACTTTTGTGTGTGTGTGAGGAAAAACGAAATATTTTTTGGACATTTAAAAAAAAAAAAATGTGGGAAAACATTGTCACATCGTATACAGCATGCTTAGCTATCATAGATTATTGCTGAAATCCCTTTGGTCTAACCTTTTGGATCCGGGTTGTTTTTTTTTTTTTGGAAATTTTTCTTTCGACCCAGGTAGTACGACAGTTGAACCACAGATTTCTTTTCTTTGAAAAGAGAAGGTATAAACTGTCGTACCAGACGTATGAAACCTTGAAAAAATCCCCGGCTCCAAAGGGTTCGTGTGAAAATTTCAACCCCGTCCTCTAAAGAAAAAAGGCTTATGGTACAACATGTGTACCGCTAAATGTTCCTAAAGGCTAAGGGCCTTCCTTGGGAAGTTGCGGTTTTTTTTCTTCTTTTTCTTTTCATTTCTGATGCTTTTAGACAAATTGATTGAGATCAGACATCTGACATTTTGTCGGATGTCTATGCATCCATAAGCTCACATTTTTGCATTGGAAAGAGCGTTCCACGTAACACCAAAACACGTTTCTGCAGTATTTCTGCGTATTTGTGCTTCCAACGTTGTTTCATATATGCTTTTATTTTTATGCACAAAGGTATTTATCTATTATATTTATATGCTTTGTTATCTATTTTTCTTACTACTTCTTCTTTTTTTTAGTCACATCAAATTTGCTTTTTGAAAGAATAAAAAAACAATTAGAAGTATTCAAGTA
Source organism: Uloborus plumipes (assembly GCA_038373865.1). Taxonomy (NCBI): domain Eukaryota; kingdom Metazoa; phylum Arthropoda; class Arachnida; order Araneae; family Uloboridae; genus Uloborus; species Uloborus plumipes. The sequence goes on along the minus strand of JAXGGA010002779.1, from coordinate 46,225 downwards.
GTTTACTCACCTTTGAAATTGAAGGGCCAGGGGGAAAAAAGATGAGTAACTTTTTCGTCAATTTTGAGATATTAGCGCTATTTAGGGGCTATGAAGGATCAATATCATCTGGTAGATCAACAAGGGGGAAAAAAGATGAGGACCGACCGAAATGTGCATGAAAACTCTATTAACTACAAAGGGAGTTACGAGAAATCAAACTTTGTTCTTCGTTTTTCTCGAAATCGTATTTTGGTCACTTTCATCTTTTTTCCCCCTGGCCCTTCAATTGCTTTTTATAAATATAGAGTTTCTAACGATTCTTCAAGCATCCTGATACTATCACCTCCTACTTAACTATTATTTCAAGGGAAGAGAAAAACGTCAAATATTTTTAGTACCAATTCAAATGTTTTACAATTCTTTATGACTACTGATTATGCTCGAAATTATGGGTACGCGCTTTGCAAGTTTATCGCTTTGCAATGTTATCGCTTTGCAAGTTTATCGGTAGGTTTCTGCTCCCGTGCACACTTGCTCATGCGAGAAATCTACTGAATGAATTCCTCGTTTGTTGTCTTGTAATACTGCATTTAGTATCCAATTATAATTTTGAAAAATCCTTAATATCGCTCAAAAATTCAGAAAAGTAAACCAATATTAACTGTTTTTGAACAATATTTGCCAGTAATGCATAATGAATGATAAACTACTAAAAACATGAAACTATTTTGTGTTAAAAAATTCTAACAAACCGAGTTAGCCTTTTTACCTCCTTTTGCTTAGTAAAGAAAGTACTATTGTAATTGCTAAAAAAATTACCTTCCAATTTCGGTCTATATTTCTATTTTACTCCAATTTGAATGAATATCAAATAGTTTTTGTACATGTGCTCCCCGCTGCATATAATTCTGTCGTCGCTCATGTTAATGTTTTTTCTTTTTCCTTTTTTTCTATGCATCACTAAATGACGTCAGAGAAAACTGCCTTATACCCAGAAGTTCTAGTTTTGCTTCAGACTGACCATTGATTAAATGAAAACAAAAATAACGAAGCTCTAAAAGTTTGTCTTAACTTTACTTCTGAATCCCATTTCCTCATACTGGCCAGAGTTACGAAACGGTTGAGCGGAGCAGAAAATGAATTGCCCATCGTTTGGGAGTCATTACACTTCTTTTTCAAAGAAATTTGTCCAGCAGTTTCTCAGAAGTGATCCCTTTCATACAAATTTCCTAATAATAAATTTAAGTATTCCTCCTTTCCAGTATCTGATGCTATTTGGGATGACCACGATGATCGATCACCGATTCAGTAACTGCCATGTTTTATGCATCATATAGTCTTGTAAACGATTGTGAGAGTTATCCGTGATTTTCCTATTATTTCCAACGAAATTTATTTATTCCAGAGCTCAAAAAATATCTTCGATACGAAAAGAGTGTGTGGGAAAAAAAAAAAAAAAAAAACTCGTTAATGCGTTAAACAAAATTTGTGTTTTTCTACCAGAGCGTTGAACTTACGTATGTAGTTGAAAAGACTACATTTGCTTATTTACTTTCTTAGAACATAAACACAGGTAAAATTATTATTATTATTTTTTAATATTGCTATTTCTTCCCAAATAGTTCTGTATACTGTTTTTACTGTTTTCATTCCCTAACAAAAGGTTGAACTCTTTGTTTAAAAAACAAAAATCCTCAAAGGTCGAAACACCTAATAAAATGAGTCAGTTCTGTTTCCTTTTTTAACCGACTTTAAAAAAGGAGGAGGTTCTCAATTCAAAGCGTATGTTTTGTTTGTTCGCACATAACATCTGATCTACTGAATCGATTTGGACATTTTTTTTAATCGATAGGAGATGGTGTAACTTAGGTACCATGTACTCATATGACGATATTTGTTCACAAGAAAAAAAGTTATGATCGAAAAACTAAAATTTCGTGTTATTTAAAACAATATGTGCTATCGTAAATCCTTACTTTAATGAGCGACCCGATGGTCAAGTGGTTAAACGCGTCAGGTTGAATTTCCTGATGGAATGCGATCGAGTCCAGGTCTGCAAGGATTTTTTTGAACAGCTGCATGGTTTTTTAATTTAGATAATTATACGATTTTAATTAACGAAGATATCAATTAATAAGTAGTCGAATTTAAAGCGATTTGTCCTAAATGATTAAATATGATATCCATTGTTACAAAACGTGGTTGCTATGAAACAGTAATAATAATGATAATGAGAATTTTGAATGAAGGCTTAACTAAATCAAACATAAAATTCAACTAAATTTAAACTTTATTCAGAACTTTATTCAAAAGCATAATTTTTAGTTTTTTAACTATATTTTGATTATTTTAAGTGCATTTACACTAAAAAGCAGGGCTGCGGAGTCGGAGTCGGAGTCGGAGTCGAAGAGTCGGAGTCGGACTGATTTTGGACCAAAGGATTCGGAGTCGCTGAAAAGCATGTCGACTCCGACTCCGACTCTGACCACCTCCGATATGGATGAAATTTTATGGAGGTGAAAATATATCTTTGAAACTAACAGATACAAATTTTCAGCGTCCAATATCCAAATCCTTAGCATCTAGGATCATTAAAAAGTGCTTCAAATGGCGGGTCTTTGCAGCAAAAATGCAATGTGTTAAAATAAAGTCTGGCCATTTAACAAGAAAAGGATTAGTTTTGTACCCGGAGTCAAATGACAAGAGCGGCACTTGTCTTTTGCTCTGGAGAAAATGGACTTTTTGGGAGATCACAGTGACCTCCGAGAATTGAGGTGAATGTGGTGAAATTACCTGCGAGAATTCTTGAGAAAATTGAACTTTTTGAGAGGTCACAATGACCTCTCATGACCTTCGACTGGGATACCCCAGCTTGCTATCCGCACCCCTAAAGTGAGTCCTGGCTACGACCGACCATGAATAAAAATGAAACTTTTAAAAATGGACTTAATATTTCAACCTTTGTTTTGGGTTTTTCCCTCTTCATATTTGGGTAAAAAAAATAATTAAAAAAAAAGCAGGAGTCGGGAGTCGGAGTCGGAGTCGGAGTCGGAGTCGAAAGTTTTAAAATCCTGGAATCGGAGTCGGAGTCGACCATTTTTCCTCCGACTCCGCAGCCCTGCTAAAAAGAATGAAATAAAATATTTTTGGAAAAAAAAATAGAACCGACTTTAGTTGGAAATTGCTCTAAAAAGTAAAAAATATTTTTTTTCTTTGAACACCATCGAAACTACTTTTAAACACAAGTTTTGTAGTCGGCGCAGAAACAATGTATAGAATCATACGCAACTACAATTCAACTATAAATGTAAATGTTAATGGATCCAGGTTCTTTAAGAGCATTCGCATACATTTAATTGTTTACCACACATTCGTGTAATGGTATAAATATTCTGCTTTTAATTTTCAATGGTTTCTCTGAAAAATGTTGGCAAAATATGGTTAAATATCATTTTACCTATCGTTTTAGCGCCGACTTCAAAACTTATGTTTAAAAGTACTTTCGAAGGTATTCAAGGAAAAAAATTATTTTTAACTTTTTAGAGCAATTTCCAAATGAAGTCGGTTCTATTTTTTTTTTTCCAAAAATATTTTTTCAAAATAGTGTTAGTATAGCAATAGTTATTTTATGAATGCCACATCTCATAATTAGCAATGTGGATATCTTAATTATAAAAAACTAGCTAATATCGAGATAGAGCTTCAGCGCATCATTAAAGTTAAATACTATTCTTCGAAATAACAATAATAATGTAAGATAATGTCCAACGTTTAGGAACGGGAGTTTTTGTCAGAGCTGAAAGACGAACTTTACTGCCATAGCATTCCATATTTTTTTCATTTAGTTAATTTAAGTATTTCTCCTTTTAGTATCTGATACTATTTGGAATGACCGCGATGATCGATCAGTAACTGTAATGTTTTATGCCGCATGTAGTCTTGTAAACGATTGTGAGAGCTATCCGTGATTTGCCCATTATTTCCAACGAAGTTTATTTATTCCAGAGTTCAAAAATATCTTCGATACGAAAAGTGTGTGTGAGAAAAAAAAAGAAAACTGGTTTATGATTTAAACAAAATATAACCTCGAATTTCTCTTGTAGAGTAGAAAAGATTAAATTTGCTTATTTACTTTCTTTTTTACATAAACGAAGGTAAAATTATTGTTATTATTTAATATTGCTATTTCTTCCCAAACAGTTCTATATACTGTTTTAACCGTTTTCATTCATGAAACAAAGGGTTGAAACTCTGTTTTTAAGGGGGGGTGAGGGAAATTCCTCTATGGATCGAAACACCTAATAAGATGAGCCAGTTAGTTCTTTTTACTTCTTTTACATAGTAAAGGAAGTATTACGATCACGAAAAAAATTTCACTCAAATTTCGGTCTAAATTTTAATTTTGCTCACATTGGTTTTTTTCATTTTTTTTTTTAAATGTTAGTATAACAATAGTTATTTTATGAATGCCACATCTCATAATTATAAAAATGGGCATTTATCTTAATAATAAATAACTAGCTAATTTCGAGCAGAGCTTCAATGCATCATTAAAGTGAAATAGTATATTCTTCGAAATGACGATAGTAATGTAAGATAATGCACAACGTTTATACAACGAGAGTTTTTGTCAGAGCTGAAAGACGAACTTTACTGTCGTGGCATTTCATATTTTTTTCATGTAGTCAATTTAAGTATTCCTCCTTCCCAGTATCTGATACTATTTGGAATGACCGCGATTATCGATCACCGATTCACTAACTGCAATGTTTTATGCATCATGTAGTCTTGTAAACGATTGTGAGAGCTATCCATGATTTGCCCATTACAATTTCCAACACAGTTTGTTTATTCCAGAGCTCAAAAAATATCTTCGATACGAAAAGAATGTGTTGGAGAAAAAAACTCGTTAATGCATTAAACAAAATATAACCTCGAGTTTCTCTACCAAGACATTGAACTGTATGTATGTAGTAGAAAAGATTAAATTTGCTTATTTACTTTCTTAGAACATAAACGCGGGTAAAATTATTTTTTTACTATTGCTATTTCTTCCAAAACAGTTCTATGTACTGTTTTGACCGTTTTCATTCACTAACAAAAGGTTGAAACTCTCTGTTAAAAAAAAATCCTCAAATGGTCGAAACACCTAATAAGATGAGTCGGTTCTGTTTCATTTTTTAAAAAAAGTGTTAGTATAGCAATAGTTATTTTATGAATGCCACATCACATAATTAGCAAAAATGTGGATACATTAGTTATAAAAAACTAGCTAATATCGAGATAGAGCTTCAGCGCATCATTTAAGTGAAATAGTACATTCTTCAAAATGACGATAATAATCTATACATATAAAAATTTATGCATGTATATATATATTTGTTTGTATGTTTGTTCCTTATACAATTCCAGAGTTTTCGTCGAATTTTCATCAAACTTGACACAGAGGCTCCTTGATGCACTAGAATTCACATAGGCGGGGTTTTGAAATCTAAAAAAAAAAAAAATCCAAAACGCTCAAAATTCAAATTTTTTTCTAAAAATGGCCATTTTCTTTCCATTTTGAACAGATAGAGTAATAGAGATAAGTCTTTAAGAATACAAATTGATAAAATTTAACACATTTAAATATGAGTATTTTCCAACAAAGATTACGATTAACAATAAATTATCAATTTAAGGCTCACCCATTTCATTTTAGCATGAAATAAGTTTAAAACAATTCTAATTAGCTATGTTGTATTAAGAGCAAGAATCTGAGAGTGTCACGCCTGTGATTCATGACCTCTCAGATTTTTTCCAAAAAATTACCAAATGTTTATTATCTTATTGAAAGACCAAATCCAGAATGTTCTGCTCTAAATTTGAGTTGTTTATTTTTATGGATCCCTAAAGGTGAAGGTGCGGCATCAAATATTAAGCGGCTTTTCAAGACATGGAAGTTGCTGTGAGACAAAACTCTTACCAGGAACTGTTTAACTCCCAATTTTCTTTTTGTATATGGAATATAGAAGGTTGAAACTTTACAAAATGAATGTTAAATTTGTGGTAAGCTGTTGCCGTAAGGTCAGTAAAAGCCCTCAAACCAAGGCATTTTTGACGTTTTTTAGCGTTTTTGAGGTCCAAAAACAGCTTGTACATTTCAGTTGGCACAGCAAAAGTAGTGTCGTTTGAAAGACCACTGTAAGCACTTTAAAATAATGTATAAATATCCGAGGAAAGTTCAACGTGCTTTTAGTTGCGTAAGGCCGAAATATGAAAAATGTCATATTTTACCGATATTCAAACGGTCATAACTTTCTCTGCCCACAACATATTGAAATATTCTTTTTGCCAATGTCATACTCTATTCTTTATCTTAACAGAACAGTTGAGTCCTTTGAGGCGAAACGTGAAAATTTTTTTACAAAAAATGTATTTTTTTCTGTCCATTTTTTGTAAAAATTTTTTTTACATTTCGCCTCAAAGGACTCAACTGTTCTGTTAAGACAAAGAATAGAGAATGACATTGGCAAAAAGAATATTTCAATATGTTGTGGGCAGAGAAAGTTATGACCGTTTGAATATCGGTAAAATATGACATTTTTCATATTTCGGCCTTACGCAACTAAAAGCACGTTCAACTGTCCTCCGTTATTTATACATTATTTTAAGATGCTTACACTGGTCTTTCAAACGACACTACTTTTACCGTGCCAACTGAAATGTACAAGCTGTTTTTGGACCTCAAAAACGCTAAAAAACGTCAAAAATGCCTTGTTTTGAGGGCCTTCACTGACCTTACGGCAACAACTTACCACTTATTTAACATTCATTTTGTAAAGTTTGAACCTTCTATATTCCATATACAAAAAGAAAATTGGAGTGTTAAACAGTTCCTGGTAAGAGTTTTGGCTCACAGCAACTTCCATGTCTTGAAAATCCGCTTAATTTTTGATACCGCACCTTCACTTTTAGGGGTTCATAAAAACTAAACAACTCAACTTTAGAGCAAAACATTCTGGATTTGGTCTTTCAATAAGATAATAAACATTTGGTTATTTTTGGGAGAAAATCTGAGAAGTCATGAATCACCTCATAATGCTAGTCGTGACAGTTTCTCTGATTCTTGCTCTTAATAAGCACCCGCGCAGTGCCGAGTAATAAGCAAGTGTAAGATAATGTACAACATTTATACAACGGAAGTTTTTGTCAGAGCTGAAAGACGAACTTTACTGTCATGGCCTTTCATATTTTTTTTTCATTTAGCTCATTTCATTTTTCCAGTATAATGCGTGGAAAAATTTCTACTTCGGTAACTGCCACTATTGTATTTAGAAAGGTTTTGATTGCTTAGAAAATTGACGATGTTTTCAAATTTTTTGTTTTATTTACTTGTTTATTTTATGGTCGCCAAAAGTCGCTGCGATTTTTCCCGAGAAGCGGGCCACACACACACACACACACACGAATTACTTATTTATGATATCTATAAAGATTACAATTTCAGCAACTTGGCAAAAAAAAACTGCAAAATAAAAGGAAAAAACACGAATACTTCCAAGAAACTTTGATAATAAATAACTTTCAGTGGCCCTTAAGTTAATCCTTTATTAGTGGGATTGCGAACCTAAATTTTCTATTTTATCGGGTGATGAATTGATATTCACCAAGACGTGTTTTAAAGATATTGGGATATATACGTAGTGTTAACCGTTAATTAATTTTACAAAATGATTCACTTTGATTTTCAGAATAATTTTACTGTATTTAAAATATTCTAATTAATTATTTGTTTCTATTGAAAACTTTCTGTTTAAGGCTGACCGTAATAAAGCATTCGTGCAATAATAGAAAAAACAAAAGATTCTATCGTGTGCCACTAATTGTTTCGATCAAGCTGAAAGTGCTATAAACTTCCTTTTTGCGATGCTTTTCATTGATCATTTAGACAGAATGCGATCTAGAATTAGAAACAAGTAATCATTTTCACCATCTAAAACATAAAAAGAATTGATCTTAACATTTAGGAAATCACTCGTTTTCTACTGACACACTTAAGTCATGCAATAGCAGATCTATCGTGTAGCGATATAGGATGAGATTGCAATGAAAAGAGCGACTGGTGTCTCACGTAATAATTAATGTCTAAGGAAATGGCAAGTAGTACAGCGAAAAGAAAACTTTCGAATTCATGACTTGAATCGAAGCCTCAAATTCCAAACATATTTGCTAAGTTTATAAAGCTTCAAAACTCCTTAGCTCAAAATTCAATGCTATGTTCAGCCTCGAAATTAATTTCACATCTTTACGTACTATCAGTTTTAAAATTTGTATTATTCCCATCTTTTCTTTCTTAGAGAACAACCTCGTGACAGTAATACAATTTTAATAAAAGGTGCAGATGCAACTTTTAACGGTATAAGACTCCTTCACTTATTTTGGTAGAAATTAACCCATTAATGCCTGACTTTTTTTTCAAAGATATTTTGTATACTGGTTACAAACTGTTTAATGGACAGGAAAAATAATTAAAAAAATATTATGTAAAAAATAATTTTTTTTATTAAGGAAAGAAAAATCGTCCCTTAAAAGTTACGATAGACCCCAGAGGGTACATACTTTTTTTACTAAAATTTTTTTATGCCTACGATATAATATTTAAAAAGACATTTTATAAGAAGAAATAAAATCAGCAATTAACATAAACTGGGAAGCTGGGAATAACTTTGAAAACTTAGCTTTTTTTCTTGAGATTGTGAACGATGTGATTTTTGATAAAGATCATACTAAAACTGCTACAGAACACACTTTACAATGGTTATGTGCTGCAATCTGTTGATAACGAATTGAAACAATACCAAGGTACTCATTGAACACTATTATTTGGTTGAAATGTTCATTTTGGGGAAATTCAGACCCTTTTTTGGACCGTCCCTAAAAAGGGACGCTAGGCATTAATGGGTTAATCAGCTAATCATACAATACTTTTGGAGTGCTTCATAGATTTTAGTCAATAAATATAAGTAGAAGTTGAGCGAAATCGTAGACCTTAGTTACCCAGAATGACTATACAGTAAACTCCCGGGTATAGGCGAGCGGATTATCCGCGGTTCTTTCGCACTTTAGTTTTCTTTTTTTACGGTGATGATTTACTGAGTGCAAAAACTGATATTGTGTTATTGCTCATTTTCAGCTTTTCAAGCTATGTTTCACATTCAGTGTTGTCATTTTTAGCAATAACTTAAAAGAATGTGTTATGTTATGGACTTTTTTTTAGCTTTTGAGGCATTTCACGGTATTTGTGACATAGGGGTGTCCGTAACAAAACTTTTTAAAAGTTTAAAATTTTTATATATATTGAAAAAGTACATTCTAAGGTATATGAATATCATATTGTTCTCATAGTTCACTTGATATTATGTTTGTACTTGCACTCAGAACATTGAAAATGCAATTTTCACTGTTACGGACTCTACATTGAATCTTTCTTTAAAAACTAAACTTTTATTCCAATTATTGTTACGGACTCTACAGTCATCATTTTCACAATCCATAATTTTTTATAGAACGCACTTTTTGATTAAAATTGTTAGCTATATTAAAGGTGAGCCTTTACTTTATCTGTCTCAAGTACCAGTTTTGGCTTAAAATCGGTTTAAGCCAGGTTTAAAGAGAAATTCAACGTAGAGTCCGTAACAGTAAAAATTGCATTTTCAATGTTCCGAGTACAATTACAGACATAGTATAAAGTTAACTATGAAAACAATATGATATTCATATACTTTAGAATGTACTTTTTCAATATATATAAAAATTTTAAACTTTTAAAAAGTTTTGCTACGGGCACCCCTATATCACAAATACCGTGAAATGCCCCTTTTGCAAAATTACTATCGTTTTTTACCTGTTGTTCGATTATCGCGGTTATCATGCCACCCTATCCGCGGATAATCGGGATTTTACTGAACTCCATTCCCTGCTAGTCATTCGAGATTTGGATAACCATGCTATCAAAATCTCTTTTCACCCCTGAGGCAATCTACTCGTGTAATCGCGTCATACTAACAAAATAACTCCAATCGCAATAAGTGGTTTCAAATGAATTGCTACTCATTTACCTCCACTGACCTGATTCCCAACAAATAAGAGAGGGAGGACCGACTCCGCGCTTCGTCTTGACCCTATTCCGAACGCATCACGAACCGAGAAATTCCCTCATCACGTTTAGATCGGCAGTGCTCTCTTGCACGTAATGTATTTATCTGCGTTATCTGTTTTTGCTGTCAAAGGCAGCAATCAAACCCTTTCCGTCTTCCCGTAGTCAAGTGAATAGAGAAAAACTTAATAATTTCTTACTTAAACTCATTAATGAACTCGTTAGTGGAGGATTCAGATTTTTTTTTTTTTTTTTTTTGCAGTGATGATTAAATAAATACCACTGGCAGGTGACGTTTTTTTAAGGAGGTTAATGGGGTACAGGGTAGTTAGTCTTACCCAAAATGAGAGGCTTTTTCGTTTTTCAAATTTTAATAAAGTGAAAGTGTATTTTTAGTTTACGCTTTTGTAAAAACTAATAAAGAGTATGAAAGAAGATTTACTTTTAAATATCGCTAAGAACAAACATACGTTAACAATGTATTAATTATTTCAATACCGTAAAACGGGGTGTATAGGAACAGAGGGGTGATTCGGAACAAAATTTCCTGATCATACAAAGAAATTCTTCATAAATATACCGTCGAGAATTTTTGGCAGTTAATTTTTTTTGGAAAGGAAATATCATAAGAAGTAGGAAAAAATTTTTTGTTGTCATTTTGGCAACACGATTGGCTTCTGTGCAAGAATGCAAGCGGGACGCTAATAAACATCAAGTTTTTATCGTCTGCAAAACTTTGTGTGTAAGTACAGACCCTTTTAGATTTCAAACCTAAGAATAGTATTTTTTAATTATTCATATATATGAACAGCAGAGTACCACATTAGAAAAGACAACATATTTTAATTGTGGTATAAAAATGAAAATTTCTTCATAATGTCATAGGAAAAGGTTTTGCAGGGTGAATCGGAACACTTAGCTCTGTTACTCCAATTCAAACTTATTTAAAGGAAACTGTTTGAAAAATAAAGATTCTAACCCCAATTCTTTTAGTCAAGACAAGGACAAGGATTTATTACTGTTTATCTCTCCTCGTGAGCAACTAGATCTTAGAATGACAGACAGTTGCAAATTTAAAAAGATGTTTGCTCCTGGAGACTTCTTTTTACATAAAATACATCGGAGGAAGTCATGCAGACTTCATGTAGCAAAAGCCCACCACACAGACAGTAATTGAATAAGTGGGAAAATCTTGCAGAACGATCCCCGATACCCAGAGATTTTAAGAAAGAAAAGGCAGCGTTTATCCCTAAATCTATTATGAAAAAATTTAAGCAAAGCCACAACTGCTAGTTTTAAGAACAAGTACGTATTTCTGGACGACTTCAATTTTTGTTAAATCTTTGTATTTCAATTTAAAAGCATTTCTTAAAATTAATTTTAACTTTTCATAAAGTTCAAAATTATCTTGAATTTTTGACAAATCAAAAACGTTTACTGGTATAAAAAATAAAATTTTATTTGACACTAACTACCTGTTCTAATTCTCCCCCATCAATATTACTAATACAGTCGAGTCTCCATACAAGGAAGTCGCAAGGGACCATTGAAAATGTTCGTTATATAGAAACTTCGCTATAAAGAAAATAGTAAACTTCTATGCTTAATTTTCCAATAGGGGCTATACATGTGTAGGTAGAATATTAGGTTAATTCTCACTTTACTATTTTTGGAATAAATGCATTTTAGCAAGAAATAAATACTGTGCATATTTTGAAGTTATAAATGTAACGCAGTGAATGAATTAAGAAATAAAACTTATTAAATTAATTTATTAATCTATTAAATTGTATCAGGAATGCTACTCGCATCTGTAGTATAATTGGTGAATTTTTACAAATTTTTACATTAATAAATTAAAAGAATCAAACCTGAACTTGGTCGACGACAATAGTTTTACTTTGAAAATAGTCCGTGATTTTTTGCTGCACTTTGGAAAAACTTTGCTCATAAAATTCTTCACATGTGTGAAGTGAGCCTTCACAAAAGCAGTAGAAGAAAGATTTCTATCTTCCAGAACATTGACACTTTCTCCCATAAAAACTTCGCAATAGAGAAATTGGGCCATTTGATATTCGTTAAAGGGAGACAAATTTACATGCTTTTTTACTGAAATTTTCTGTGTCACAGAAAATGCTTCGTTATATAGAGAACTTCGCTAAATAGAGTGTTCGTTATATGGAGACTCGACTGTACTTGTGAGACCTATCATAGGTTAAACAAAAGAAAAATTTTAGCATGCGTTCTGATATACCCTTATCAGCGGGGTGAATCGGAATACCTTTAAATCATTATATATATAAATAATAACTGTTCAATATTTTTTATCCTTGCTTGGAATATCAAAAGCAAGGCAAGACCGAAGTTTTTACCCATAAAATCAAATTTAAAAAAAAATCTTTTGACTTTTTTTTACAATCAAAGCTGAAAGTTGTACCGATTCACCCCGTTTTACGATATGTATTTTAAATGGAAAACTTGAAAATTTGGGTTTATTTGAGCCAAACATTTCAGCAGGAACTCCATATTCTCTTATTTTAATTTTTTTATTTTTAACCCCCGACGCAACAATAATTTTCGTGTGTCTGTATCTGTGTATCTGTGTGTCTGTCTATGACATTGTAGTAAAGCCTAAACGGATGAGCCGATGTTGATTTTTTTTTCTCAAATGGAGATTTGATCGAGAGTGTTCTTATGATTTTATCGAGAGATATCAGTTTTAAATGCATACTTTCTATTAACATATAAAAATGAGAGCAGTATAGGGCTCCTACACTGCTTTTATCAGAATTGAGATCCTGGTTCGGAGCGTTGTCATTGCGAAACGTGTAATACAGCTGTAAAGCACATATTTTGATAACTGCTTTAAACCTTACTTAAAAACTGAAATTTTATGTAAAATAGTTTTAGCTTTGCATATTGGGTAGTTTCTGACTCTGGTTGCATGTAGCGCATCAACAATGCGTTTACTACCATAACTTCCAATATATACTTGCTTGTTTAGATGTTTTCTGCCACACAGTAAAGTACTGTCGTGTCGTTCAGATTCACCCTGTATACCCATTGCCCCCCTCCCCCAGGTAATTTGGAAATAATTCCTCTGGTCGTTACTAGAGAATTTTTCCTATTTAGTTGGGGCTAGTAAAAATGGATATTTTATCTGTCTATACCTTCGTAGGTCATCTGCGCGTGAGAAGAACTGAAAATCTGGTCAATATTCGTTCGAGAGAGAAAGAAATGGAAAATTATACCATAATTTGAGTGAGAAATGCTTCCTATTTTCTATGTTACTCGAAAACGAAAGTAAGAACGAAGTGTAAAAGATGTCAAATCTCTCATAACCAAGTCCGAATTTTTTAGCCTTTAGCCATACATTTTTTTTTTCTTCTGACAATGTGACAAAAAAGGGAATAATTTGTTTAATTCTCCTCCTCTCTTCACCAAAAATAGTTCATTTTGTCCATATAGTATTGAGAAATGAATAAATACCTTTGTTAAGAAGATAAAACAAAATTGAACATTATTAAATTGCACAGATTTGGAGATTACTAAGGTTATTTAATTTCCTTTACTCTTAGTTATGTTTTGTTTCAAGTACTGCCGTAGCGTATGAAGATGCCACTGCATTATTGTTGTTTAGTAGTGCTGCCATCTACTGAAAGAGAGAAGCAGTTTATTCACAGCACTGTACAAAATGTATTATCTCCTGTCTGCAAGTGTTATTCTCCCCGCCCAAATCCAAAAAAGTAATTGGATATTTTTATTCTCTCTCTTATTTTTCCAAACAGTGTCCAAAATTGGTGCTAAACCACCGGCCCTCAGGCCAATTGTGAGCAAATGTGACCAGCGCAGCTAACCCATGTGTTTCTCGTTGTGATGTTTAACATTGCGAATTAAATATCCTCGGCCTGAGATCGCCCAAAACAGCTACGAACTGTCCTCCATCGAGTCTCAGCCAATCAAATCACATTTTTGCCTCACCAATGTAAAACTTTCTTTTTCTTTCCTCTTATCTTCATATTTCCTTAATAAAGGTGATTAATCACAACCTATTAAAAATGAAACCAAATATTCAGAAATCAGTTTCTGAAAAACAAACCTACACTTTGCAATTATAAAAAATACATAAAGTAATGATACAGCTCTTGGTTTGTAATTTAATTTCCTTTAGAATATTTCCATATGTTATACAGAACTTTTTTAACTAGATATATTCTCTCTGGATCGCGAGATTCTTCTCAGTTTGAGGTGCGGCAAAAAAAAAAAAAAAAAGTGCGTAAAAAAAGTTGCGCAAAAAAAAATGCTGATCAGAATAAAAAATGCTGAGAAAATTGTAAAATAAACATGCTATAGGTATAAAAGCACAACAAAGTAAATTTACAGATGAACGCATTTCAAAAATCGAAGTTTTTAACTTCTGAGTTTTTAACCTCCTTTGTCCTCGTTTATTTGTTCTTTTATTTACGTGACATCATTTTACTACTCATAGTTTAATACAATGCTTTAATACAATGCATACTATATATACTAGTTATAGTGCATTCTTTTAGACAAGCAAGCAAAATATCTTGCCTCAGGATTGCATAAAGGTTAACGCGTCGGCAAATATCACATTTCCTAAATGCTGCCTGAATAATGTTATGTTACTCTCTAAGAGCTGTCATCGACTTGCCCCAATGTTGACTGTCAAGGTTTATGCAGCCTAATGTCAGTCGAGTTACAGGGTGGGCTCTGCCTTTGAAGCATCAAAATGCTGGCATAACAGTGTGAAATCAATCTGCATGCAAGAAGTGGTAGCTATTGTAATCTTGCATACATATTATCTTGACATTAAAATGGCAGGATACATTGATATAACAGTGTGAAATTAGTCTGTATGCAAGGTGCAATTGCTTGCAAGGTCTTTCTTTCTTTCTTTTTTTTGTGTGTGTTATTTTCGCTTCAAATTCACGAAGTAAATTTCATTCTTTAACTATTCGTTTCATTCTTCAAGCAAATTGTTTTTTAGCTTAGAATATTTTTAAGCTGACACATGATTGGAAAGTCACATAGAGATATTTGCTTTCGTTCGATTTGCAATTTATTTGCGGATAATGAAAATTACTTCATTGATTTTAGAATAAACTTTACATATTAAAATTCATAGACTTCTTATATAGTGGCAAAAACATAGTTAGATTTTTTATTATTTATTTATTTTATTATTATTATTTTTTTTTTGCTTAACAGAATGAGTCGCACTATTAAAAATACAATGCAATATTTTATTTATGGGTCATTCCATGTCAAGTGATCCAACGTTTTTTACCTTACATTTTTGTATTTCTTTCACATTTGGCTCATCAATTGTACCCCTTGAGGTAATCAAAAGTCTCAATTTTTGGATTTTTATCTCTATTATTTTTTCATTTATGAGACTTTGAACTTTGGAAAAGCCCAGGTTTTTCCATGGATAAGGGTACATAAAAGGGATCATAACTCGGCACCAAATATAGATAGAACAATTTGGTAAATGGCATTTTAAAGTACGTTAGTTGCCGCTTAATTTGATATGCAACATGACTAATTTGATGAAAATTTTTTTTATCAAAAAATGAAATTTAAATTTCAAATTTAAATTTCTCGAAAAACATATAATGAATTTTTTTGAAAAAATTCTCAAAAATTCTTGTGTATTTCATCTATGTTTGTACAAATTTTTAGATTGGGATCTCAATGGGATCATATTTTTTTGAATTTTTGAATAAAACTGTATAGGAAAAAAATGATATTTTTTAGATTCTATTTATTTAAATACTAAGTTCTCTTGCTTGTGATGGTCTAAAAAGTAGTAAACAAACATGAATATGTTTAAAGTGAGCTGGCATGAGCTTATAGATTTGTCAGGTTCACCCCCCCCCCTTTCCTCCCCCGCACAACCACTCTTTTTTAATACAAAACTGTTCAAAATGTTTAAAAAAAACTCTTTGATACAAAATGAATACTAAACTTTTTTAAAGTTGGTAAATGAGTTTCCTTATAACTAGACGAAGTATCCCCCTCCGCCACCCAAATATACCATTAACGTTGTACTATTATGACGTCTAACCTGGGGATTAAATTGACTATTATTTTTACTCTAGGTAAGTGAGCTAGCATTAACTTGTAGATTGGTCAGCTCCCCCTCCCTTCCTTCCTGACCCAACCATTTTCCCCCCAAACTGTTTAAAATGCTAAAAAAAAGCTTCTTTGATACAAAATGAACAGTAAACTTGTTTAAAGTTGATAAATGGACTTCCTTATAACAAGGCAAAGTACAACCCTTCCCCAACCAAATATACCATTAACGCTATACTAATATGACGTCTCACCTGGGGATTGATTTGAGGATTATTTTCCCCCTAGGTATATATTGTTTTTCGGACGAAGTGTTTCGTTTTCAATCCGAACTTCACAAAGTGTACTTCCATTCAAAATCTAAATTTATACTTATGGTTCATTTCATCCTCTCCCCCAGCACCAATCTTCAATTTTGAAGGGAGGGAATAAATGGGTCGCCCCAAGATCATAGCAAACAGCAAAATAGCACTGTTTCCCCTTGTTCTCATAATGTTTTCCCATTACTTTTACACAAAACTGAAAAGAAATTAAAGTGTCACGTTACATGTCAGTCCCCATCACTGCCTTTCCTTTCTCTTATTGGACAAAGCCCATTAGCTAATAGGAAAGAGTAACAAACAGAACAAACTGAAACACTACCAGACATCAGTAGAGACTAAGGCTTTGAAATGGGGCTAGGGGGGATGATAAAAAAAAATAAAAGTTTGGAGTGGAAAGGTAGGGTAAGGGGGGGGGAGCAATCTGTAAAGAAGTTAAACAACATGTGAGGTTGTGCTCAAAAAAGCAGTGTTTGTGTAATATATATAAATATATCTTGCTGCATTACTTTCCTTTACAACAAAATGAAAAAGAACACAAACGATTAAAAAAATTAAATAACAGCTGCACACTAGATAATGTGGAAAGATAGTTATGGGGACATAGACATATGATCTGATATTTTGATTTATTTTCAGTTTTGTGCAAAAAGAATAGAAAAAACAATGAGAACAAGGCGAAACAGTGCTATTTTGCTGTTTGCTATGATATTGGGGCGACCCATTTATTTCCTCAATTCAAAATTGAAGATTGGTGCTGGAGTAGAAGATGAAATGAATCATAAAGTTAAATTTCAGATATTGAATGGAAGTACACTTTGAAGTTCGGATCGAAAAGAAACACTTCGTCTGAAAAACAATATATATACCTAGGTTTGAAAATAATCCTCAACTCAATCCCCAGGTTAGACGTCATATTAGTATAGTGTGAATGGTATATTTGGGTGGGGAGGGGGATACTTCGTCTAGTTATAAGGAAACCCATTTCCCCACTTTAAATAAGTTTACTATTCATTTTGTATCAAAGAGTTTTTGTTTTTTTTTAAAACATTTTGAACAGTTTTGAATTAAAAAAGAGTGGTTGTGCGGGTAAGAAAGGGCTAGGGGGGTGAACCTGACAAATCTCTAAGCTCATGCCAGCTCACTTTAAACATATTCATGTTTGTGTACTACTTTTTAGACCATCACGAGCAAGAGAACTTAGTATTTAAATAAATAGAATCTAAAAAATATCATTTTTTCCCTATACAGTTTTATTCAAAAATTCAAAAAAATATGATCCCATTGAGATCCCAATCTAAAAATTTGTACAAACATAGATGAAATACACAAGAATTTTTAAGAATTTTTTCAAAAAAATTCATTATATGTTTTTTGAGAAATTTAAATTTGAAATTTAAATTTCATTTTTTGAAAAAGAAAATTTTTATCAAATTAGTCATGTTGCATATCCTATTAAGCGACAACTAACGTACTTTAAAATGCCGTTTACCAAATCGTTCTATCTATATTTGGTGCCGAGTTATGGTCCCTTTTATGTACCCTTATCCATGGAAAAACGAGGGTTTTTCCAAAGTTCAAAGTCTCATAAATGAAAAAATAATAGAGATAAAAATCCAAATATTGAGACTTTTGATTACCTCAAGGGGTAAAATTGATGAGCCAAATGTGAAAGAAATACAAAAATGTTAGGTAAAATTTTTCTCAGATTTTGGATCACTTGACGTGGAATGACCCTTATTTAAAAATGTATGCTTCTTTTCGAATTATTAATACATAAAATGCCTGGTTAAAATTATGGAGAAATATTAATAAATATCGCAGATAATAAACAAAAAAATCTAAGTCCATTTCTGAGTGGATGTCAGCTTAAAAAATACACTTAGACAAAAAACTAACTTATTTTCAAGAATAACATAAATAGTTATTGAATAAAATTAAACTTACTAGCGAGCTTGAAGTCATTTTATGGTAAAACCGTCACTGCGTATAATCCCTTGTCTGCTTTGTTTAAGAACGAAAAACTTTATTTTTGCCCATTTCTGCCATTGATCGCGATATTTATTGTGTATAGCACTTGTTAAATAAAGGCAGTTAAGAATGATTCAAATAATTTCTAACACAATCATATTCCACGCTTAAGCAAACAGATTTTTAACGAAGCCAAACTGCGCTACCACGTGCAAGCTAATTCGCTCTCATGTTCTTGATAACGCCGAAGAAAAAAACCCACGATACAAGAAACTAGGAATGCTGGGAATAACAGTCCGCGCATGCGTATCTTTCAACAAAGATCCATATGGGTCGGGAGCATGGGTCTTTGTTTGCTAATGACCCTGACGGCAACAGCATGAAACCAGTGTTTCTCAACTGCTCCTTTTGAATCCTGACGCTGACAACATGTATGCAGTCTTAATATTGCAGGAGGAAATCAGTATGGATATTGAAAGATGAATATAATCTTGCACACGTGCTGTTTTTGCAATATATACTTTTTAATCTTTATACAGTCTGTATGCAGTAATTTAAATTTAATACTGACGCCATCAGTACATTATCAAGATCTGTCAAGGCTGATGCAAGAAATTTTGCTTGTATGAACTATATAAATGCAATTCACAATTCATGGCAAAGCATTGCTGGCACGATAATTTTATGAAAAAGTTGGAATCATCAATCCATAATTTAGATTGTCCATTGTATTAGAAGCTAAGTGATTAATTGAAGTGGTAGAATTTCCCTCGTCCGACCAGGCAGTGATTTAAAATTTCCAGCCGACGGTTATTAAAGAACGCAAAAGAGTAAGGGCCTGTTCCAGATCAGCAGAAAACCGACCGAAATCGAAGGCAGAAACCGAAAATCCTTGTACTTTGAATTCAAAGGAAATGGAAAGTACCCGGATTTTCGGTTTCTGCCTTCGTTTTCAGTTGGTTTTCGGCTGATGTGGAGCCAGGCCCTAACAGTAAGAAAGCTTATAAGGGAAAAAAGGAGAACGTAATAAAAATGCCAAAAGAAACTTTGCATTAGAAGATTGAGAACTAAAAAATAATGTGCCTAAGAAAAAAATAAGCTATGTGGGAAAATGAAATAGATCTTTTCTACAATAGACTTCAATGAAAATAATCAAAGCAAAGAAAAATTTATTGCACACTTATATAAAACATTCTATGCACAATATGTATAAAACAAACATGCAATGTTTATTCTTCCATCTTCTCATTATTTAAAAAGATTTAAAAGAAAAAAACAAGCTGTTCAAATGTACATTTGGGTCACATGTATCTGAGACACCTTGTTTTAAAAAATAAAAAAATTACATTTCAAGTGCAAAAAAACATGCGCTTTCCAGCTATATTTTTAAGACTTCATTATGTAACGGTTGAAGCGTCTTCAAGATATTTAATAGTGGGTGTTTAATACTGAATGGGATAAAAAGAAAACACGATTGTGAACGTTGTAATTAGGATATTCAGAAAATTAATCTACCTGAAAACTATTATTTATTCAAGTTTTTACAGGTGTTCATTTTTACAGGTGTTCAATCTGCACCCCTCCGGTGACATGACAAATGTCACCAGAAGCTATTCGACAATTGTCAATCGAAGTGTGGCAGGATCACTGTAATCAAGCTCCATCCCCACTTCGTGATAGCATATCTCCTGTGATGCAGTTATCCGCTGCTTCAATTCCTCTGAGTCCTGAGAAAGTGGAGGTACAAACACCTTTTCTTTAATGAAACCCGACAGAAAAAAATCACAGGGCGTTAGATCTGGGGATCCCAGACAAAACTTGTATAATTGTAGCTGCAGGATAAATTTGTTTCTGCTGAATAAATCCATTACGGCAGTCACATTCTTTTTGTCCCATTCAATATGAAACACCCTGTACAATATCTTACACCCATTACTCTGTTAAAATGACTGATTCAAGCAGCTTTACAGACAAAGCCGGTTTCTGTTTGGAAAATTCTTCCCATTTCTTCGTTTTTATAAGTGTTTTTATGTTTTTCGTAAGAAGAGATTTAACTGCATCTTTCAATTGCGTATCATCATATAAATCAGCAACGGTGGCGACTGCGCAAACGCTATTCATGGAAATGCTTTCCAGTACAGTTTTGCGACAAATCTTGAGCAGTTCTTGCAGGTCAAATCGTCCCGCAGCAAGATATAAACCAATGGCGTCGCCTGGCGACAATTGGCGTATATCTCCACAATACATGTACCGAAGCATGTCTTCGATAACAGTAGCTTCCATATCGTCGAAACGAACAGTCCTGGTCTGTGATTTCCCTTCATATTATGCTCAAACATTGCCTCAAAAACTTTTGAGCGACTTCCGAGAACCACTTTGTGCGCTGGGATTTCGATTTAACCCAGCAGCAAGGTGACATCAAAAAATCGAGGATTGTTGTATAGTGATTCAAAGTCTCCAGGTTTCAAACAGTGTATGCATCTCTTAGACTTCTCTTGAGCTGAAATGAATAAATAAGTATACCAGTATGATTACATACACGATAGTAAGAATGGTAATGCATGGCAAGCCGTATCCAGAAAAAAATTTCTGGGGGGGGGGGGGACAGGTTTCGCACGTTGCCCAAACACACATACATTTTTGTGTGTGTTAGGAGTCTAATTTCTAGCTAAATTTCTAAAATACTGAATTGGGTATTTAATGAATAGTCAGAAATGAAACATGTGAGTCACAAAAAATTATTTTTGAAAACAAAAAATGCTGGAATATGATTTTTACATTACGCAGGATATTTTTTTAATCAAGGAGCTGAGTTTTGCTCAACTTGATGCAAACCTCCCCCCCCCCCACACACACATTTGTATTAGAAACTTTAAAATTCAAGGTTTACAGCTACATTTAACAAAGTTTTCAAGGTTTTTAAGCATTTGTATAAATAGAATTTTTTTTAAAGTAACTTTTGTCTAAGATTGGTGAGCGTCCAACAAAGCAGAGGGTCGGTGAACGTATCTGTTTTTGTGTGGTCTTGTTGATTGAAGACATGTTTAGTTATTAAAATCCCTCGAGAGTGACAAATGCTTATAAATGGGGACCAACAAAGTACCCTCTTAATTGAATCAGGGCGGTGAGAAGTAATCTCAGCCTAGTCGGAAGCTAGGGGCCCGGCAATTAGGGGGTAAAAATCTGAGTGGTGTAAGTTTTAAAAGTTTTATGGGGGCGGGGGGGGCCGCTGATCAAACTGACAAGTAGCTTGCCTTGAGCCTGAATTGATTTAGGAAAGAGAGCTGGAAGTGCTAATGAGAGTCTTGTTTTCAAGTATATTTTGCAGCTAATGAGAATTTGATTTGTCTTTTTTTTTTTTTTGTATTTTTTAAAATTTTCACTCGTTTATAATAGTTAAGGAAAAAAAACTTTTTTTTTTTTTTGATATTTTAAATTAAAAAAAAAGGTAAACTTTTTTTTCTGTTTTACATTATAAAACATTTCGGGTTTACGGGGAGGGGGGGCGCTCCCGTCGGGCCCCCCCCCCCCTCTGGATACGGCCTTGATGCATGGTAAGAATGATAATAAAGTGAACCCCCGATTAGCCGCGGAATAGGACAGCACAGTAACCGCGGATAAGCGAATACCACGAATAATCGGACAATAGGCAAAAAACGGCATTAATTTATGCAATAGCTTTTAAAAAAGTCAATAACACAACATATACATTGAAATTACAGTTAAATGGCTTCGTTGATTGTAAAAAATATCTTGAAAGGCTAAAAACACCCAATAACACACTTTCTTTTCTTTTTTTTATTTGTATTCAGTAAATCATTACCGTAAAAAAATAAAGCTAAAAAAATAAAGGCCTGTGGATAATCCGACCCCCGATTATCGGAAGTATACTGTATTTCAATGAAAGTAAAATTATTTAACGGATTGGTTTCAAATTTCTACCGTAGACGGATAGAATGATCCTAAATATGTTTCTGAAGTTTTGAAAAATATAACTAACGAAAACCAGTAATTACGAAAGACTTTTTTTGTCGCAAAAGTTAATGCACACAAATCAGATTCTATTCAAATATCTCTTGAAACGTGACAGAGATCGCTTTATCCACAACCAAAATATCAAACTATCTGTAGTTGTCATCTAAAGAAGATGAGAAAGTTTGGAAGCTGAAAGCTAAAAGTGAATACACTTTGCGCACATTTCTCTTCTTTTAAATCGGCCCAAAATCGGTAGTGCATACTGCGCAGTATTTTCCTGGGCGGGGAGATATGTAACACTTAAAAAGGAAAAAGAAAACGAATATTTCGTGAGGATGAAGGTGTCAAAAGAACACTCAAACTGAAAATTTCTCTTAATCAGATAAAACTTCAACTTGGACCAAAAATAGCACGCAGCGTGACAACATAAACGAACAAAAAAATCACAATTCAAAAAAAAAAAAAAAAAAAAAAAAAATTAAAAAAAATGTTCCTCAACCTTTTCTGAAACAGTCTCAACTAAACAAGATTTTAATGTGAAAAACAGCACATTTATTACCGTGAGTAAAAAATTAGTGTTACTTTCACTTAAATGAAATTCAATTTAAAGTATTATCCTGATTTTGATTACAGGCTGTTTTTAGCCTACTTTCCCGTTAAAAATAAAAGAAAGACGAAAAAAGTATTAGAAGTAGCTTTATGCATCTGAAAAATATCGCCGAGTCCAAAAAATATCGCCAAGTTAAAAAAAAATAATAAGGTAAAATGAATATCGAAAAATTAAAAATTTGAAAGTAGGGTATTGAGATGGGGAATTTGTGTGTCGGTCGGTCGGTCTGTCTGCCCCCCCCCCCCCCCCAATAACTTTTGAATGAACATTCCGATTTGGACAAACTTTTTTTTGTTGGAAAGATCTCGGCGAGTACAGCTCATTCCCATATTTGATTTTTCGATTTGAATAATTTTTGGTTCAACTTTGAACCGTTCAAACAACCTGTCCCGCGATGCTAACGTTTGAGTGAACAGTCCGATTTGAACAAACTTTTTTTTGTTCGAAAGATCTTATCAAGGATACTTCATTCCCGTATTTACATTTCCGATTTGAACAATTTTGCGTTCAACATTGAACCGTTTAAACAAGCTGTCAACCCTAATAATTTTTGAGTGAATAGTCCGATTCAAATAAACTTTTTTTTTTTGCTCGAAGGATCTCAGCAAGAATACTCCATTACCGTATTTAAATTTTCAATTTGAACATTTTTTCGTTCAACATTGAACCGTTCAAGCAACCTTTCCCCACCTAATAACTTCTGAGTGAACCATCCGAATGGAATAAACTTTTTTTTTGTTTGAAAGATCTCGGAGAGGCTCATTCCCATATTTCGCTTTTTGATTTGAACCATTTTTCGTTCAATATTGAACCGTTCAGAAAAAAAATTTAACATTAGCGCCTACGGGGAATTTAAGTTGAATGTTGATCCTGAACTTAAAGTCAGATTTCCTTCAAACTAACTTTGTAAGAAAATGGTTTTGATAAATAATGTTTATAAAGTACTTTTCTGAATAATCTTCTGTGAAGACTCTGATTCCGACTCCGAAAACATGGCGGAAATGCAGGCTCAGAAAAAAAATGACTGACTGTGCAGACGATTTTTTGTTTATTTATTCATTTTTTTTTTATTTTATTTATTTATTATTATTATTATTATTATTATTGTTATTATTTTTGGCAGACGATTTTTTTGTAACGAAAATGTTTCATTCACGAGGGCATTTTATTCTTTATTTATATTTAACAGCTGGCAACGGATTAAAAGTGAAATTCGAGACATTTTATCAACGGACGAGTTTTTTTTTTCTTTTTTTTTTCCCCTTTTTTTTTTCTTCCCTTGATAAAATGTGTTTTGATGTACTTTGTACTTAAAAATTGTTTTTTTTTTTTTGAAAACAATTGAGGAATTTTTCTACGGAAGAACTGTAACAGTTACATTCTTTAAAAGGTGCGACAAAACTTGATTTATTCATTTATTTACTTTTTATGTGTCTATTTCATCTGATGAGAGGGGTATATTTTGTTTTTATCAGTTTTAAGTGCTAAAAAGGTATGTTTGACATAATTTTTAGTCTCAAATAATCAAGAGAATAATGATCAGATGCTAGAATGCCGATGTCGATGTACGGGAAAGTAGGCTCGTTTAGTTCTTGACAGAACTTCTTGTTAAAACCTGTTTTGATCACTGTTCTGTCATAACCAATTGCTTGTAATTCAGAAATGTGTCAGTTAGTACATTGTTTTTAAAGAGAACTTTGGTTTCGTGGAAAATGCCGGGAAAAAAATCTTTGAATTTTCGAAATATTTCATTTGAATTACTCGTTACTATTTTAACTAAAAATATCAGACATTCAAAAGTAAAAACAGTACACATCTCTTCTTTCCCCGCCAATTTCATCCTGTGAAGGATACTTCTTTCTGGAATGATCGAGATTAGACTTCACTGTTTTCTTAAATCCCCCCCCCCCCCTACAATGTTTATCACACTTTCTAAGAGCATCAAGGATTATTTTCAAGCCTTGAAAAAAATCTTATATCTCTCTAAACATACATACAGCCATACATATGCTCATTTTACGGAAAATTCTTAACCCACTAAATCTTACCTTTTTGATTATTATCCTTAGCTGAAATAGCATTAGAGCTGTCATTTTTTATGACGGTTAAATCAAAGGAAACAGTAAATGTATCCTGTGATAAAAAAAATACTTGTTTCTCTCAACAAATCGCTTCTATTTATTTCGAAAAATAACCACATGGGTTCGTTTCTGCTGAATGTAGCTAGTCTATGCGGCATGTCAAGCAATTTATTTTCATCAATAACATCAAAATCGAAAATTATTTCATGCTCAGCTGTAGGTTAACGGACTCTTTTTAAAAACACTGAAACTTCACCCACATTTTTAAATTTCTGTAATGCCATTAGGATATATATACACATTCCAGTCAGCATCATCACAAGAAAAAACAGGGCTTATGATTTTTTTTATCCGCTTTCGTTGTTGTAGATGAAAAGTTTTTTATCTTCCAAATAATTGAAACTTTATAATCGTCCTTTTTTTCAATCGTAAACGCATCTGAAGAAGAAGTACGCCTCTGATTTTTTAACGCTGCCATTGGATTTAACTGTTATTTTCTCAAAACTAATGAAACAATAACAAAAGAAACAAAGTAAATGTTGGAAAATTGTTGGAATGAAATACGGTGTGAAACTTGTCTGATTGATTTAAAGATTATGATATCTGATTTAAATGGATGATACGTGTGAAATATTTCTCTGACTGATTAAATCGTTATCAGTTTGTAAATATTTCGATCGGTTTCTGTTTCTAAAAACTTAAAAACCAGATCTGAGGGTACAAAGTACAAAATGAAGAGTAATAAAAATGAATACATAAATACCTTAAATGCGATTTTTATTAGATTGATTCGCACTGAATGTATGAAATTAAAAAGTGTATAATTAAGACACACGGTAGTGTGTCAGCCAAGTTCGGATTTCTTGATTACAAGATCAGTCATTTACAATCATCAGCATAAACGCGTTCTTAAAAATTGTTTTTTTTTCCCCCTACACAATACATCTGTTAAAAATTATTTAATAAAAGTGACAGCCATTTTTTAAAACAAAAATATGTAACAGGTAAATACATATAAGGGAATATAAATCAACGTGTGGTTCCATATTCATTTATTTCTCAAGCACAAAGGTATTATTTTATTTCTTTGGTGACAGGTAAATATGCTCTAAATTTCAAAATTTTTTCCCCTTGAATAAATTTAAAAATGAAAAAGTTTAAAATAAAATACAAAAAATGCTTTTTAAGTGTAAAGAATATTTCTATATGCTTGATTCGCTTTAAATAACACTCAACAATTGCAGTTTCTCTTACTGCCGTTATATTTATAAAAGCAAATTGTAAAACTTAAACTAAAAAGAGTGAGGAAAAAAAGAATAGGTGTAAAGCTTTTGCTATATACCGCCTATTTTTTGTTCTCGCACATTTTAATTTAAATTTTATTGGCTACTTTGAAATAAATGCAAATGTAGAGATCTTAGAGAAATTACAATTGAATGTTATTATCAAGAAGTTATAAAATTGTTTGTTTTTTTCTTGCAAAACTAAGCTAATGGAATTAGTTTTTAAGTTTAAGAAAAATAAAAATTTCGCTATAAAATTTATTTGTGTGTACCTTTTTAAAAGTTTACAATAAAATTTACCTATTGTTAACTATCCTTGTTAAATGAAAAATAATAATTAAACGAAAGGAAAAAAATATATGAAATAATAAACCGCAGTTGAAGTTTTGTACCGGCATGGTAGAAACACCTCTACTGACAGACAAATCAATGCACGATGCACAATTCTAGAAAGAGAGGGATTGCGCAATGGATTTGTGCACCAACATAGCAGTTTCTACCTTACCATCACGCGGACCAGTTCAGTCATGATCATGAGCTCTTCATTCCAAGCTGTTCAATGGATTTTTATCAGGAAAGTTAGAATGCCTCATTTTATAGCATCGCTAATTTCTGATCAATGACTTAATTTCATGAAAGTTTTTTCATTCGCTACGTTTCATTTTCATACTGACTGCGAATAAAAACCTGTAGAAAAAGACTTCTCTTGAAGAGTGTAAACAACATCCCGAAATTTTGCTTTGGAAAAGGTGTGACTAATCATTCTTCTTCAATTTAACTCCCAGACTTCGTTTGGACTTGGAATACGAAGCAAAATACCAAAAAAATAAGCAGTCTACTCTGGTATGGTAGAAACTACTCCATTGATACACGAATGAATGGAACCATAGAAATGGAAGGATTGCGCAATGAAAATTTGTGTACCGAAAAGTCGTTTCTATCATATCAACACACGTCTGCGGTTCGTTTATGATTCACCAGCTCTCATTTCTAGTTGTTTAACTAATTTGTAACCAAGACGATTGGAAATTCTGATCAACTGCTTAGTTTTATGAAAGAATTTATATTCGTTACGTTTCAGATTGACAGTGAAATAAAAACTCAGGAAGACAGCTTCTCTTGATGTAATGTATTAGTAGGAGCTCGGAAAATTGCTTTGAAAAATATGTCCCATCTTTAGGGTCACTGAAAGTTAAGGCGGAACCTTTGTCAGGATGGTGTCACCCCATCCCCCGTTTCCAATAAAACTCAACCCCCCGTTCATCATCAATCCAATTTGCTTTGGCAACTGGAAAACTGCGCACTTTAAAAGAACTTTCGCACTTTAACAGGAGAAAAGCAAAGAATAAAACACCTCTTGTGGTAGGGTGTAAACAGGAGATAGGAAATTTGCCTTAAAATAATGTGATCCATCTTTAACGTCTGTTGCAACCCAATCGTAACATGAAGTAAAGCTGACGTGAGCTGGAGCCTTGCACTGGTCTGGTAGAAACTACTCTATAAATAGATAAATTAATGCAAAACCCTTCCCTTTCACTAAAGTTACATTGATTTTCATACAAGTAGGGTCATTTCTATCATATCAGTACGTCCCCAGCTCATTTATGATTAGGCATTTCTTCATTCCAGGCTGTTTAAGGATCAGAATGATTCGTTTTATGGGATCACAAATTTCAGATTAAGAACAATTTACAAAGAAGGGCTACAAGGTTAGTAAACGGATTTTCTAATCTAGACTATGATTCCAGACTTAGAATACTTAATATGTATAGTCTTGAGCAAAGGAGAACCAGAGGGGATATGATTCAGTTATTTAAATTTATTAAAATGAATGATGTAGCAGGGTTGGATTTTTGCACTGAAAGCAGGACAAGGGGTCATTGTTTTAAGCTGTTTAAACCTCAGGCTAACCTGGAAATTCGAAAAAATTACTACTTTAGCAGGGTAGTGGGAACTTGGAACAGTTTACCGGAAGAGGCGGTAAGGAGCAATGGAGTAGATAGCTTCAAGAGGGCCATTGATCTTCATTGGGGTCTTTAATTTGACTAGGACCAGCCCAGTTGGGCCCAGAGCCTGCTGCTGGTCGTCGCATTTGTATTTGTATAATTTCAAAGATTTCCGTCACGTTTCGCACTTTCAACGAAGAAAACCTTACAATAAAGCACCTCTTGTGTTGTGTGTGAAGTATAAACAGGAGCTCTGCTTAAGAAAATATGACCCATCTTTCCCCTTCAATCCCGTTCCCAGACGTCTGTTGCAACCGGAACACAGCGAGTACAAAAGCAGAAAAGAAAGCTGAAACTGCAAGCGAATGTAAACCCGAAAACAACAACACAGTCTTGCAACTGGAAAACAAACCCAAAAACAAAACCACTTCCGAACTCTAGTTACGACTACTATTTATATTCCCTTTCCCCTTGTATATTGTCTCAGCGAAGAGAAAATTCCTCTTCCTCTCTCTCTCTGACCTTCTACTTCTCTCCTCCTAGGAGAAATATTCCAACCACCAGTTGGGGATCGGGAGAGATCGCCTGCTGAATGCGGCAGTGAAGGCTTCTTTTTGGAATTATGGCCTATCAACAAGTCTCTCTTGAACTGGTGAGGGACGGTCAATGCACCCCCTGGGGGTTTCGGATGACCGGTGGGGCGGATATAGGAACTCCTCTTGTTATTCAGAAGGTGAGTGAGTTTATAAAAAATAAATGTTGTTTTTACAGTATAATACAGCTAATTTTATAGAAATAAATTGTAAAAATTGCTAATTTTACAGTAATAAACAGTAAAATTGCTAATTTTAAAGTGGAACCTCTGCTGCCAGTATTATACTGTTGATTTTACAGCTAAATTTTAAGGCAATAAGCTGTAAAATTGCTTACTTTACTGTAAGAAACTGTAAAATTGCTAGTTTTACAGTTTACTGTGCATTTTACAGTTTTAAGTTGGAACCTCGGCTGCTAGAATTATACTGCAAAAACAACAGCTCATTTTTTGCAGTGTACTTGATTGCGAAATGGGAGAAATCCCTTGTTTGTTTTTGTGTCAGAAATGAGTAAATAACTCTCATTTAGAGAATTTTTCGTGCTTTGAAATGCACTTTTAATTTTGAAATCTTGGAACAATTTATACAGGGCAATGTGGGGAAAAGTGAAATTGTAAAATATTTTGCTCTGTTTGCAGCGCCACCTATTTGGGAATATTTTAACTATGTTATTAAGCATGTTGTTGATTCTACTAGGAAAATAACTGCCTCAACGATCTGTGGCATCATAATAAAATCCGTTTTCAAAATTCGATAATCAATGTAATATTTTGAGGTATATCAAAAATGTTTTGTTATGACAAAATAATAAAAGTTCTTGTTTATGTTTCGAACGTTAATTAACTTCTATTGATTATCCAGTGTAGTATTTATTTATTTATTAAAATGCTTGTTTTGATTTTATATGTGTAGGACAATTTGTCACATGTATGCAGAGCAAAATGAATGGCGCTGAATCAAATAGTTTATTTCATTCATGCTTTAGTTCATTTGTATATTCCATGAGTTGTTGATTTTCTCATTCATTTATCACCTATTCGAACAGATTCATTCCTTTTCATCAATGTCTTATTTATTCTTCATTCACTAATCTATTCACAAATTTATTTAATCATTCATTCGCCTTCTATTTATTTACTCAACTGTCCATTATTTCATTTATCTGTTTGTCTATTCACTCACTTTTTTATATATTCAAAGAAAAAAAACTCTAATAATCAGAAAGTATTTCGGCAAAGAAACAATTTTCCACTTTTTTTAAAGAAACGAATTTATTGCCAAAAATAAACATAACATTTTAATGCAATTTCTTCTATAAATTACGTTTTTTTTTTGTTTTTGTTTTTGTTTTAAACCTGTACTTTTTAGAGCCTGGGACTTTCTGGTTCCAAGCCAAATGCGCTACCGTGTGACACGGGCAGAGCTTTATTGATTTGAGCTGCAGTCGATTACTTGAATATAATATATAATACATCTTTAACCCATTAATGTCTGACTTTTTGTTCCAAAGATATTTTGTATACTGTTTACAAAGTGTTTAATGGACAGGAAAAATAATTAAAAAAATATCATTTAAAACATAATTTTTTTATTAAGGAAAGAAAAATCGTCCCTTAAAATTTACGATAGACCCCAGAGGGTACATACTTTTTTTACTAAAATTCTTTTCTGCCTACGATATAATATTTAAAAAGACATTTTATAAGAAGAAATAAAATCAGCAATTAACATAAACTGGGAAGCTGGGAATAACTTTGAAAACTAAGCTTTTTTTCTTGAGATTATGAACGATGTAATTACTAACTTTGTTTGATAATGATAAGGAAAACAAGACACATCATTTAGAATATTAATTCATTAAAAATCAACTATATCGTCGGTACCATGCTAAAATAACGAATGTGAAAAATCGCGTTTTTCAAGTTCGTTTTTCAAGTTTGAATTTTACCGATAATTAAAATTAAAATGATACCCTCGAACAATAATTTTTCGTTTTTCAAGTTCGAACTTTGCTAATATTTAAAATTAAAATGACACCCTCGCAGGGACGTCATTTCAAGTTTTTCCGGGGGGGGGGGGGGGCAAAGGGTCCAAACTCAATGCAATTTCATCGAAAACATCAAAAGCCACGCCCACTTTTTGTAAATATATTGATTTCTCAAAGTCGGGGGGGGGGATTGACCCCCCTGCCCCCCTAAATGACGGGCCTGCACCCTCAAACGATAATTTTACACTTAAAGATTTCATTAACATTTAAAAATTGAAAAAAACCAAACACGTTAGGTCGGAAAAAATTATCTTCAGTGTTTTAGCTCTCCTGAAAAGTGCCAATTTTCACATTCGTAATTTTAGCGTGATGCCGACGATATTTACAAATAAAACAGCTTATATCTCGCTGTCGCTTTTTTAAGAAATTTTTCTAATTTCCGCTCGGCTTGTAAAATTTTTACACTTTTATATTAAAAACATGTATGCGTCTTTTCTTTCATTATATGCTAAATCTGCTCAAAAGTTTACAAATGTTTGTTGAAGATAGGGAAACCAATGACATTTTGCACTTAATTTTAATAAATAAATAAATAAATAAAACAAAATACGGCTGATACACGTTTTAAATACTCCTTGTGAGTATTTTTAGTAAAATATGTCAGTAAGTAATGAAGATTTGTATTAATTTGGAAGATATCGCGTTGCACAAAACTTAACGAATTGAGAAAATAACCCATGTATGTTTTCTGTGCTTTAAATTTGTTTCATTTTGCTCCCCTTCCTCTCACAATAAAGGAGGAAAAAAAGGAAAGAATAAAGTATAAAAGCATTGGGACAATTTTTGAATGCAAATTTACATGCGTTATGGAAAAATGTCTTACCTTTTAGAAATTTCATGCTCAGTGCATGGGCCCTAGGTGCCCGTGAGATAAATAGGGCCTACTTAACATAGACAAGAAGCTTTTAAACTGCCTTTTTAAGTCGAGCGCTGAAGTATATAATGTATTACACCTTAATACAGTCGAACCTGTTTATCTCGAGCCTACTCATCTCGAAAACCTCTCTCTGTCGAAATTTTTCAATATCCCTGCTTTTCCAGCATAAACTTAATGTTTTTTCTCATGTTTATCTCGAATGATTTTTCCCGAAAACCTCTATGAGCTAATATTTAGAAAAGTGCCAATTTGAGTCCCAAGTGAATTTTCACTAGTATTTCAATAACTAGTTAAAACAGTAATTTTCCCCAGAAAGAAGACAAGGTTCTGCTTTCATTTCATCTAATAACATCAGAAAAAAAAAATTTTTATTTTCTTCAGAAAATATTGTTTTTATACATCAAAAATCAGATCGGTAACGTGTCCCCAGTAGCAAAGCTTAGCATGCAAACAGGTCATGCGCACTTTCTAACTGCCCAAAAAAACGCACTTGCACGAAAAACGATTCTATTTTTACCCCTTTGTTAATATTTTACTTCATTTTTGTTTTATTCGATTTCTGATTTTCTAGCCGATGAGAAATAAGCGTGTCCCAAGTTCCGCCGTCAGAGTGGTAACAATAACTTCCGATCTATGTTTAGGCTCCAAAAATCATTTCCTGCACCTATACCACGTGATACTGAGTACCTGGTGGGATGTTTTATCGAATCGTAATTGAAAATTTGCATTTCTGCATCTAAAATTGTATGTAAGATTTTTTAAAGTGATTTTATAAAATGTGTGTCATTTGAGTCATGAGATCGGTAACACGCTCTAAAATGCGCAGTTTTTATGATTTTAAAAATTATTTTATATATAAGTATAGTCCTTTATTACAAGTGAAAAAACCACGTGTTTGATTTTGGTTTAGTGCGATCGACTCGGAAATTAAAAAAAACTTTGTCAGTTTGTCAGATCGGTAACAGTCAGAGCGGTAACATTGAAAAACAGGGAATATGTTACAGAAATAACTCACACGTTTCAGAATTATAAAATGCAAAAATCACAGGCTTTAGCCATATATTGAATATTTTTGCTCTTAAAAATGAAAAGCAATGAATTTTTAGTACAATTGCTTCATTTGTGGTTTGTATGACCTTACAATAGAAGTTAGTAAAATAAGAAAAAGTGACACTGCAGAAATTAAGTTAATTGATTATTATTATTTTATTTATTTATTTATTTTTTGGTGCTTCAATTTCTCATAACTTCGCTAAATAACTAGATAATAACTAGCATGCTAAATTTGAATTTCTGATCAAGAAATTAAATTTCCTGCAACTAATTAAAGAAAAGCAAGCAGCAGAGTTGTGTGTTGAAAAAGTTGAAGTTGTGTGTTGTTTCAAAACAAAACAAATGTTTTATTAGCTTGGATTTGGTAATCTCATAATTTATTTTATCTAAAAACCTTATCGCTCATTTTTATTTCCAAGAAATGCTTTTTTATAATGAAATGTGACTTTTTAGCCTAATATATATATTTTAATATAATTATCTTAATTATATGTTAAAAATGCAAGGAAATGATATCATATTTAGAGATGTTAACGAAGACTGGAAGCATAAACTCAAATATGTAACTCGTATTAACATCAGATCTGTAACATTCATCAGATCTGTAACGGCTTAAAAGTGAGTAATCTAAGGAGGGGGTAAATAACTTCCTTGACCTCCCCCCTTTTATTTTCTTGCATTTAGACCCAATTCAGACTTAAAATCCAATATTAGTTTTTTTCTGCAAAAAAATTTTTTTTTCAGAAAACTCCAACTTCAAATTGGCACTTTTCTAAATATTGGCTCCTATCTCGAATTTCGACGACTCTCATTTTTGAATTTCATTTCCAGCCACCTTTATCAATGGTATAACTTGTGTGGGAACAAAAATCATCTTTTGCAATCATTCAAAGATTGTATTCGTAATTGAGGGTATACAGTAAGTTGCTACAGATATAGTCATCGCAATTAGTAAAACGTGGACTCCCAACATGTCGTACAGTAAAATATTCAACAATATAAACGAAAAACAATCTCTTAAGCATTTGACTTTGTTCCAATTGCTTTTTTTTGTAAATTTTTTCACAACCTCTGTATCTCGAAACCTCCGTATCTCGAATTTTTCTTCTGTCCCGTGAAATTCGAGATAGACAGGTTTGACTGTATTGACATTGTCATGATAGAAGCGTCTGAGAAAAATTTTGGTGCCGAAAAAAAAAATTAGACCCTAACCATAGTCAGTAGAAATTTAAAATATGGTTGCTTTAAGTATAATTTTCCAAAAAAAAAAAAAAAAAATCAAAATGTGAATTTTTCCTTTGTATTTTGCCAAAAATAGGGTTTTTTTTTGGATGATGCCTTACTTATGACGTTTAATAAAATATTAAGGAAATTATAGCACCCCCTCCCCTTCAAAAAAAAAAAAAAAAAAAGAAAACCTTGAGATCATATCTGTACCTCAGAACCAGCCTAACGTAAGTCCATTTTCGTCATTTTTCAGTAGAGGGGAAAAACAATGTATTCGACAATCGTTTTTCCCCTCTACCGAAAAATGACGAAAATGGACTTACGTTAGTCTGGTTCTGAGGTACAGATATAGAATGATAGCTGAGATGAATCATGTTAAAATAAACGTTTCTTTCCCTATTTTAACGCAACAATTGTGGTTTAGAACCCTCTAATGAATTGAAATTTAATGGAAATTGGATCAGAAATCAGATAAAGGAAAATACATCAATCCAAAACGATGTTCTCGCGGCAAAAAGGGAATCGAGCCCACTAGTTTCGCATATTTGCGTGCCGCTTTGACGATCTCAGTTAATGGGCCTTCAACCTGGGATTCTATATTTTAGTGTAATGTTTAACGCAATAACCAAATTAATTGAAATCGTTGCCTCTATTTTGTTGAAATCTTTTTAAAGACCTATACTGTGATTAACCGATTAAAATAAAAAATCTGGTATGGGTCCCACACTACTTCCTTTTATGTGTAAATTTCTTTGTAGACGCCTTAGTGTTAAAATAGTGCTAGGAGTGAGCAAGACAGCAATTCGAACATTTACACCCATAGTTTGCCACGAAACAATGCAAAACAAATGTTTTACAATGATTCATTTTCTAAATATCGCCGATTTTAACATCATTCAGTGGATTTTTCGCAAAATATCGCCAATAGCGCCAAATTAAACCCAAATTCAAAAAATATTTTTTTTCGCCAAATTTGTCGCCAGCTTGGCGACATGTCGCCAAGTTGGAGTCAAACACTTGGCGACATATTGCCAAGTGGTCGCACCAATTCATATCACTTGAGTCTGCATTGAAATTAACACTGATTCACCCCAAAAAAGGGGTAAAACACCCCCTTGGGAACATTCAAATTCAACCACAAGGGGAGGTGCACAACTAGACCATCCTAAGAGCCTACATACCAAGATAGAAGCTTCTACGGCATATAGTTTTTGAGTTATGCGACCCGCATACATACATACGCACATACGTGCATACAGACGTCACGAGAAAACTCGTCGTAATTAACTCGGGGGTGGTTGAAAATTATTTTTCGGCTGCTTATATGTTGGTAGGTACATATGCACGTGCTGACAGGTCGAAAAAACTACTGAACATTCATTCGGGGGTGAGCAAAATCAAAATTTAGACTCAAATTTGAGTGATTTTTTTTCCCGATCACAATACTTCCTTTACTACGTAAAAGGAAGTAAAAAGTTTCTTTCATATGTTAATTTATTCACATGTTCTCTAATATGTTAATTAACAAAACTTCCTTTCTCATTACTGTTATTTTTCATTTTTTTTAGTAATAATTAAGGAACAACAAAGCCACTTTCGTCGCACAAAATGGCTGTGGATTAGAATTTCAAAGCCCTCGCATAAGAAGTTTCACTTCAAAATCAGAACCGAGTGATTTTGATAACAATAAGGTATTGCTAATTTTAACCGCGAGCACATTCAGTGGAGTCTATTGTACTTGTTTAAAGTGTTGTTTTTGTGATGTTGTGATACAGAAAGGATTTAAGACTTGCTCACTCTATCGAGAAAATGGTTTTACTTTATTTCTGAATAGAAGAGTGATGGGTGGTCCATAACTGATGCTTTTGGAGGGGGGGAGTGTTTCGTGAAATTGTAAGTTTGTGACAAATGGAGGAGGAGAGGAAGTAACATGAAGGTGTGACAACCCAATTTGTTTTAATGAAAATATTTTTAGGAAATATAGCGTGACATGTGACGAGGAGGAGGGAAGGAAAGGACTAGGAGGAAGGATGGAGGCAATAATAAAAAATGTAACAACACAATTTCTTTAAATGAAAATATGCTTAGGGGAGAAGGATGACGTGTGACAAGGAGAGGGGTTTGGTTGTATTGAGTTTATTGATGCAAGAGTCTTAATCGGCTATACTTCGCCAAACAATGGTTTTATTTAAAAAATGAAGAGATGTCAGAACTAAAATTATCTAAAATACAATGTACATAAAACTTCTAAAATTTTTAAAATACTTCGGAACAAGACACATACAGAGTTTGACATTTTAAATACTAAGACGAAAGCGAGAACTGTCAAGTGATTTCGACTAAGACCAGAAACGCATAACAAACAATGTTTATCTATAAAAAAATTTAAAAACAGTTTCAAAACAGACATATGTGCAAGGAGAGAGGGTAAGGTGAAGTCTGACATACTGTGGCAAGAAGAGATGGGGTAAAAAATACTCAAAAAGTGTGCGGCATTATTAATGGATAACACCTAAGAACTTGCGTCATGAGCACATTGAAAATTGAACGTGGAAACTCTAAAGTTTTCAGACCTTGTTGAAACTTGTGCACGTAAACGGTCTGAATACAATCCTATATTTATGACTTTGACATGAAGTTTTTAAAATGCAGGAGATCCCAAGCAAATTAAGCTCCCCTCTTATTCCTTATTGTATAATGAATTGTTTTTCTGCCGTGAGTACCTTATTGCAATAATTCACGTTGTGACCATATTTAGTTTACTGTAATTAACCCATTTGGGACCGTGTTTACTTAATTGCAATGAACCAATTTGCGGTCATTTTTTACTTTATTACCTTAATCCACTTATGGATATATTTACTTTATTGTAAATAATACTTTTGTTGCCATATGTACTTCATTCTTATGAATCCCCTTGTGGCCAAATTTACTTAATAAAGTACTTCCCTTAGAGAATAAAAAACAGATTAGCTACAATGAACAACTCGATTTCATCCATGTACCATGATAAATAGTTTATTTATCTTGAAAAGATCTGTCACATACAGCTTCATTTCAATAGAAAATATTCTATGTTCGAATAGAAATACGAGCTTTTTGAAACTGAATCTGAAAAACAAATAAGTATTTCTATCGTAACTCTAACAACTGTTTTTAATCTAGCTGAATCACAACATCCGTTTCTGTTTTAAGAGGAAGGACAAACTTAAGGTGCTCCACTAACTCCCAACCCTCAGTTCTTTCACCTTCATCATCCTGACAGACACACCTCTTCCCTTTCGAAAAGCAAAGCAGATCTACACCTTCCGGATGACCTTGAAATCCGAGAAGCCCCTCCTTGCAAATATAAAATAAAGTTGAGGATTCCGAAAAATCCCAGATGCGATTCGAACTAAAACAATGAAAGAGTTGAGCAACTGCTGCTTCGCCTGTCAGGATGAGGGAGAGAGAACTGGATAAATGCCACATACCTCACCCTCCTTCCATATGTAGCACGTGCTTTACACAGACGCCTGTTATTTACCCAGAATTTATTCATCCAGCTTTTGACACATAATTATAGCATAGATTGAGAAGCCTGCCTAGGGTTTCAGAGCTGTGAATGAGAGCTTTTCCAAGTCGTTCTGGGGAAGGTACATTGTGCCACGGTTGAGACCATTTCAAAAATTATTCTTTGCTGTTTTTTCTTTCTTTTAAGATCAACTGAGAGTCAAATGCATCTCAAGAAAAATTATCTTTCCTCTGACAGTTACAACGTATAAGTTACTTCAACTTATTTCGTTCTTTTGTTGGATTCTCAAAGTTGGCTCTATCATCATGGCATATCCATTAGGTGAGTTTTTAGCGTTCAAACCTAACACGAAATGTATTCATCCAGTTTTTGACACAAAAAAGCTGGCTAACACACACACTGGACACAAAATGGCTGGAGCTTTTGACACAAAATAGATTGAAAAACCTGCCTAGGGTTTCAGAACTGTAAAGGAGAACTTTTCCAAGTCATTCCTCAGTGTCTTCTCTACAAGGTACATTGTGCCACTGTTGAGACCATCGCAAAAATTATTCTTTGCTTTAAAAAAAAAAAAAAAAAAAAAAAAGCTCAACTGAAAGCCAAAATGCACCTCAAGAAAAATTATTTCTCCTCTAACGGTTACAACGTATAAGTTACTTTGACATTTTTGTTGGCTTCACAAATAATGGCTCTATCATCAAGACATATCCATTAGGTGAGTTTTTAGGGTTCAAACCTAACATGAAATGTATTCATCCAGCTTTTGACACAAAATAGCTGGATAACACACACACTGGACACAAAATAGGGACATAAAATAGATTGAAAAGCCTATCTATTGTTTCAGAACTGTGAATGAGAGTTTTTCCAAGTCATTCCTTAGTATGTTTTCTATGAGGTACGTTGTGACACGGTTGAGACCACATCAAAAATTATTCTTTGCTTTTTTTTCTTTTTCCTTTTAAGCTCAACTGAGAGCCAAATGTGTTTTTTTAAATCTCAAGAAAAAATATTTTTCCTCTGACGGTTACAACGTATATGTTACTTTGACATTTTTATTGGCTTCACAAATAATGGCTCTATCATCAAGGCATATCCATTAGGTGAGTTTTTAGGGTTCGAACCTAACATGAAATGTATTCATCCAGCTTTTGACACAAAATAGCTGGATAACACACACACTGGACACAAAATAGGGACACAAAATAGATTGAAAAGCCTATCTAGGGTTTCAGAACTGTGAATGAGAGTTTTTCCAAGTCATTCCTTAGTATGTTTTCTATGAGGTACGTTGTGACACGGTTGAGACCACATCAAAAATTATTCTTTGCTTTTTTTTCTTCTTTCTTTTAAGCTCAACTAAGAGCCAAATGTTTTTTTTTTTTTTTTTTTAATCTCAAGAAAAATTATTTTTCCTCTGACGGTTACAACGTATATGTTACTTTGACATTTTTGTTGGCTTCACAAATAATGGCTCTATCATCAAGGCATATCCATTAGGTGAGTTTTTAGGGTTCGAACCTAACATGAAATGTATTCATCCAGCTTTTGACACAAAATAGCTGGATAACACACACACTGGACACAAAATAGGGACACAAAATAGATTGAAAAGCCTATCTAGGGTTTCAGAACTGTGAATGAGAGTTTTTCCAAGTCATTCCTTAGTATGTTTTCTATGAGGTACGTTGTGACACGGTTGAGACCACATCAAAAATTATACTTTGATTTTTTTTCTTCTTTCTTTTAAGCTCAACTAAGAGCCAAATGTTTTTTTTTTTTTTTTTTTTTAATCTCAAGAAAAATTATTTTTCCTCTGACGGTTACAACGTATATGTTACTTCGACATTTTTGTTAACTCCTCAAAGTTGGCTCTACGTTAAATTATGTCTTTTTGGATATCGTGCTCTCATAAAGTGATCCTGTTAACTCATACCAACGATTTTAAAATTTAATCAATGTAAGTCGATGGATTTCCAATACCTAAAGCGCGCCTTTCCAATGAGAAAGAATAGTTTTAAAGGGGATAAACAGCTGATAACGCTGTATTATTTTTAATACACACACACACACACATTCAAATTGGTACAACAATAATCAACAATCTGTCATTATTTTTGTAGTATCCCCCTAATAGAAGGCATCCTGTGCAAGCAAATCTTTCCCGGATTTTTTTCAAGGTTAAAATTCGGAGCTAAAATTTTTATTTTAAATTCCTAAACTGATGTGAACCTTGTTCCAGAATCCTGCATTTTATTATTCGTCTATTTTATTTTATTATTTTCTCCTAATCATGTCAGTTACACGTCACAAAAACAATAGGCATCCTATATTCGATACTTTATATTGCTCATTTTGCAATGTAATAATTTTATTACTAAATGTGCTTTAGTGCAGTAGTGCTCAACCTACTACCGGCGGGTCATATAAGGCCCCGTGAAGCTGATCAATGTGACTCGTTATTATATTCAATGTTACGAATCGAAAACTATCTTCTGTAACTTTCCGAAAGAACCGATCCTCTTCATTCGGCAATTGCAATTCTGGGGCCGAATGGTCAGAAATTAGTTTATTAAATGCGGGCTTAATTAACTTCGTTTTAACAAGATAAGCTTGCAATAATAATAACAATCCCTTGTTTGAAAATATATTTCCTTGTTCGCCTTTCCCATGGTAGCAAAAAAATAATAATAATAATAAATTTATTTAACTTTTATATGTGTTCTATCTTCTATCCCGCCAGATACATCTTTATGTCAGATGCTCCCTCCGGTTAATAAAAAAAAAAAAGTCGGTTGTGCACCACTGCTTTAGTGCGAAAAAACTATTTTGTATAAATTACGACCTATTGTTTTTTAACCCGATAAATGAAATGTAATTTCAAAATAGCACTTATGAATTTGGGTTATAAGCAAAAATTGAAAGGGATCAAAATTATTTATTTGTGAAATAGACAAGCACAGGTTGAACACTTTAGAGATCCTTACTGTAACTGAAGTCGTTACGAATCAACCCAGAATCTGATGCTAGTCGTAACTTTTGCATTTTTTATAAATGAAGCAAATACGTAATTTAAAATTAAATGGGAATTACTGATGAAAAATTATGGAGCAATTGTGAAATATTCGCGGATATAATTGGATGGAATATGTAACAGAACAAAACGATTTGAAAACTGTTAGGACAACTGAAAAATTACGTACTGGAGTAGAAAATTTTAATCTATTTCATAAATATAATTCAGTGGAGGTCCTTGTTCAGCTGATAATGTTAGGTCCAAAACTTTAAATGAGGCATACGTGCGTTATGTCCGTCATTTGAAAAATTTCGGGAGGGGGGAGAAGGAAAGCATAATGTATATTGTAACGGAAATCCGCGAAAACCACTACCACATATACAGGTAGTTATCAAAACAATGGAAACACTTGAGATTCACAAGAAAAATCTACCGTTCATTGCAAAATAAGCGATCAACTGTTTTTTAACTTTAGTCACACAAAATATAAACTTCCCCGGACATTTCCACATTGAAATTAAATCACTCATGCATTTGAGGGACGACAAAAAGGGGGGGGGGGTCGGTAGAAAAACCGCTTTTTGACCATAACTGTTCGAAAATAGCTCGGAATAAGCTATAAATTTCAGTAGTTAATTAGAATACTATGTATAATTACTGTACAAATTTTTATGAAAGTACCACTCTTACTTCCGAAGATATGAAACATTTTTTAAAAAACGGCAATTTTATTTGAAGAGTTTCTGATCAAACCTTATCAAAACTTCAGGAAAGATGATAAAGTACAAGAGAAAGAACATACTAAAACGGTAAATAAAAAGATTAAAAATCCGATGAGATATGAACGTTAAAAGAAAATAATTTTTCACGGCGCATGCGCGAACGACAGAAATTTATAACTCCAGAAATATTGTAGCTTGGTTTATACTGCATCTTATAAAAAAAAGTTTCAGTTGAATATCGTAAAAATTGAAAAAGATATCAACGATCTAGTGAGCTGTAATTCATTCATTCGCGGAAAATGCATAAATGGCGAGGGGTTGTCCACAAATAGTGTGGTGACAATCGAGCATTTTTTTCAATGTCAAATTGTATACAGTTTGAAAATTTATATTCGGCGTAGAAGTCACATTTCGCCTATTCGGCCAAAAAGACCTGGCCAAAAATATCTGGACACCCCCTGAAACGTTGGTTTTGAACGATAACGCAATAACCTTTAATTTTAAAATAGCTCTTTGTGGACAGTCCCTCACTATTTATGTATTATCTGCGAATGAATGAATTACAGCTCACTAGATCGCTGGTATCTTTTTCAATTTTTACGATATTCAACTGGAACTTTTTTATAAGATGCAGTATAAACCAGGCTACAATGTTTTCGTATAAATTTCTGTCGTTCGCGCACGCGCCGTGAAAAATTATTTCCTTTTAACGTTCATATCTCATCGGATTTTTAATATTTTTATTTACCGTTTTAGTATGTTCTTTCTCTTGTATTTTGTCATCTATCCTGAAGTTTTGATAAGGTCTGATTAAAAACTCTACGTGTTATGAGCAAAAACCCTTCAAATAAAATTGCCGTTTTTTAAAAAATGTTTCATATCTTCGGAAGGAAGAGTGATATCAAAGACTCTATGGTGGTATGGTCAAAAAAATTGTACAGTAATTATACATAGTATTCTAATTAACTACTGAAATTTATAGCTTATTCCGAGCTATTTTCGAAGAGTTATTGTAAAAAAGCAGTTTTTCTTCCAACCCCCTTTTTGTCATTCCCCAAATGCATGGGTGATTTAATTTCAATGTGGAAATGTCCAGTGAAGTCTATATTTTGTATGACTGAAGTTGAAGAACAATTGATCGCTTATTTTGCGATGAACAGTAGATTTTTCTTTTGAATCTCAAGTGTTTCCATTATTTTGATAACTACCTGTATGTAAGTACACTAATTTGTCTAAGCCAAGGGATAAAAGCCTGACCCCTCTAAATGACAGGCTTGGTTTCAGTGCTCCTTTTCTTATAAATTAGGACTTTAGGGCAATTCCATTTTAATAGACGTCTCACTCTTCGCACCCTGTTCTTCATTAAATTTTATATAGAGTATAATCTGTATGAACTTTAATGAACTTAATAACAGAGACTCCATATAATGCAAATAATTTTTGAATATTTTTATAAATATTATTTTAAAACAGTAAACCCTCGTTACATCGCACCTCATTATATCGCTCATTCGGACATATCGAGCTTTTTCTTTGTCCCCCGAAAAATATTTTCTTAAAAAATGTTTCTTTTCATTTGACATAACAGGAGTTAAAAAAAAGGTATGTTATTAGGAAAAGTATTTTCTCCTTTTTCACATCAAACATCATAACTAGCATAGTACATAGCCATACATTTAGTTCATTGCTTTTTAAACCGCCTTTTGATTCCTATTATACCATAAAACATTGAAAATATTTTTTTATATTTATTTTACTTTAAAAAAAACTGGTAGACTGATTTTCATCTATTTTTATTAAAAAAATCATCCTAAATAGAACAATAAAGTAATCTTTCTGTAAGTGCACATGTCTTTAATTTGTACGTTAACGGAAACGTCCATTTTTCTCACCTTGGTTGTATCGCATTTTTGGTTATATAGCGCTTTTTTGCTGTCTTTCGACCAGTGGTTGGAAAAACTACATTTCTTTTGTAGCGAACTACAACTACAACTACTTTGTTATAAATGGAGTTAACTACAACTACAACTACTTTTTTCAAAATGTAGCGACTACAA
Organism: Uloborus plumipes; assembly: GCA_038373865.1. NCBI lineage: Eukaryota > Metazoa > Arthropoda > Arachnida > Araneae > Uloboridae > Uloborus > Uloborus plumipes. The sequence goes on along the minus strand of JAXGGA010002779.1, from coordinate 2,717 downwards.
ACTACTTTCGAATTGTAGCCGCTACTTCGCTACTTTTTAAAAAATAAATAAATAAAATGCCTCAATAAATTTGAGGATTGACCGAAAAAACTCGAAAAGTGGTTTACATTGATAAATTAACTCATTTGAGTACGGAATGGAAATAGGAATTGTCTTTGAATTTATTTGTTATTTTTTCTTCTCTTGTTCCTCTTTTGTTAAAATTTGTCCTTTTTAAATTTTTTTTTTTAATTTTTACTAATATTCGCCACAAGAAAGGATTCAAAAGTTTAAAGATTGAATGAATTCAGCTATCATTTTTTTTTCTTGCCAGAGAATATTTAGGAACATGAAAATTATTCGAAGGAATATAAAATTTATGATGCCAAATAAACCAATGACATCGAACAGATAGAATGTATTCCGTTAAAATGATGTATCTAAGATCGCGGCTCACATTTTATGGATCTTATTTTTCATTGCATCCGCTGCTGTGTTTAATTGACTCTGACTGGTGCAAGATTTGCACCAGTCAGAGTCAATTAAACCTCAATTAAACCTTTCTTCGTTCTCTTTTTTTAAAATTTTTTTTCATTTATTTATTTTTTTTAATTTAAAAGTAGTTTCCAGAAATCGCTACAAACTACTATTTTTTTGTATCGCGCTACTCACTACACTACTTTTTTTTTAAAGTAGTGCGCTACACTACAAACTACTAAAGCATGTAGCTACTACAGTAGTTTCGCCACTTGTAGCGCGCTACTTCCGACCACTGCTCTCGACAACCGACAAGCGCAATACAACGAGGGGATGCTGCAATACCTTTCTGCTCTGTAACGGACGTATCTTATAAGATACTTCCACTAATCTTGAATTTTTGGAATATTTGTTGGATGCTTTGTGCAATGGTCCATCTGTTACTGCGGAATTGCCCTTTTCATGAATAAAAAGAATTTGTAACCGCTGAATGAATTTGAACGGTAATTCGAAGACATTATGTGGTCGGAGTTTAATCTGGCATCGACCCTAATCTATTTTTGTCGTTGACGAAGAAGGTGCGATGTAATCTATCAGGCACAAAGAATGGTTGTATCCACGGTATGTCATCATCAACAGATCTCAAAAGTACCACTTTTTTCCACGGAAGTGCCGAACATAGTTTCTGTTTCGAAGTTGTTTTTTTTTAAGTTAACGAAATAAATCAATGAAACACAGGGTTTGATTAAGAGTTGTAAATATTTAAATGATGAAAGGAAAAATCTATTATCATATTTTGTATACTTCAACTGTCATCCAACCAGTCGATTTTATCAGCTAAATGAAAAAAGTGTACCTTCAGTTCAAAAAGTCATTCTATTTTTATTTTCTTGTTTTATAAACTCGTTCGGTCTTATGAGTTTGAGAAGTTGTTTGATTTAATATTTCACTCTTTAATTGACTTATTAAGTGAAGATTTATCCTGTTTTAGTAGAGTTAGGCATTATAGTTTGGTTACAGAAAAAAAATATTTCTCCTTTGACTCCTGAAGTTTAAAAAAATATTTATTATTGTTATTATTATTATCATTATTATATTTGAGAGCTTTTCTAGAAAAGCAAAAAATTATTGTAACCGAGAAAACGAAATGATGCTTTTTGATTTATTAAGTGAATTCATATGCGTAAAAAAAAGTATTTTGTTATTCTTAATAACTCATTAAAATAATTTTTACTGTTGACACAGCGTGCTTAACATATTTTAGGAAATTCACACAATATTTTAATTCGTGAAATTTGCTAAAGAAATTTCCCCAATTAGTGTTTCAATCTGTATTATCAGCAATTGATGATTACTTATCCACTCCAAAATCATATTTTCTGGAAAAAAATAGCAACTTTCCAAAAAGCTAAAATACTCTGAATCCTTTAGTATCATTGTTTCTCGATTCTTAATGCTTTAAAAGCATTCTACCAATTTTTAAATGCTACATTTAAGCATTTGGATTACATTTATAAAGCTTGAATGTTATTCAAAATTATTTTTCCTTTTCCTAAAATTGACACCCCCCCCCCCGACAAGTATTTTAAACTTCAGACCATTATCTTGTGCCAACCAATCTAAACCTGACCTCTCATAAAAGCAAAAGTACAACGTTGAAAATCACAAATGCGCAGGAATACTGCAAACACGTATTTCGGCTTGACAAGAAACGTTGTTTTAAATGCAAAATAAAAAATAAAAATGAGCTGATAGAAACAAAGACATGCAACAAAAGCAGCAGAAGCAAAATTAAACAGCTTTAAAAGCATACAAAGCGAATTAACGGAATTGTTTTTTAGTCTGTTCGTTTCTGTTGCTTTTGTCGATGTCTTTGCATCCATAAGCTCACATTTTTTGCGTTGAAAAAGACGTTGCTTGTAACATCGAAACACGTGTTTTCAGTATTCCTGCGCATTTGGGATTTTCAAAGTTGTACTTTTACTTTTACTTTTCAGCACAAAAGTATTTATTTATTTCATAACTGCTCATTCTCAATTTTAAGCATTTTGCCTCATTATTGGCATAATATATACGGATAGTAAATTCTAAGATTCTGAGCGAAATTATTTCTTTGATTTACGGATTCGAAAATGAAAAGTGAAGTGGAAAAAGAAAAAATATAGGCAAGTTGGATAAGAAGCATGTGTGTCTTGATAAATAAAATATTGGAAGATATGCTGCACCACAAAGTCTGCTTGATCTACAAATAGAGAAAAGAT